>CAMOHE010050408.1:1477-29919 GCA_946598075.1 Artocarpus hirsutus | reverse complement strand
AATATCAGTCTACTTAAAATCAAGAAATAATATGATTGAATAGTATAAGGATGACACAAACCATGCCTTATGTTCAATCAAGGTATCTAGAGACAAAATGACTTTAATACTTATTGTGGATTAGGTTATGTCGGATTATTAACATTCGCATAACTTGGGTAATCATAATGTCTTGCTAGAGGCCACTTATGATTTGTGGGCTAGAGACAGAATTGCAAGCCCACTACCAACGTTATGTGAACCTACAGGGTTGCACACTTAGAACAGACCAAGAACGAATTTTGGGTTAACTGTGTCTAGGTTCGATGGACCTGATAATGTCCAGATTCGATGTACTAGATATGTCTAGGTTCATTGAATCTGACATTATCTAGATTATCTGAATCATATTCGAATTACTGATATTATCTAGATTTTTTGAATCATATTCGAATTATAGACATTATCTAGATTCTCTGAATCATATTCGAATTACAGTTTACCCTAGTTAAAATCTAACTCTATCTCGAAGTCAATATATATATATATATCTGTTTTAAGGTGTCTAGTCGAATTAAGAAGAGAAAAAGCATTCTTTCATTCTAAAAGGCAAAAGACATTAAAACCCTAAAAATTAGAGAGAGTCATTTAACGCAAAAAAATAGTGCTAGCACACCAATTTGTTTTTGAGAGAGTTTGTTCGTGTGGATACCTGTAGAGGACGTTGCTCTAAGTAACAACGTCTGAATCCAATTTCGAATACTAAAAGGTCGAGTTAGGGTGTCACCGGAGTGAACCCGCTCTCTCCCTTCCAGAATCTTGCCCGTTTTGTCATCTTGGTAAGATTCCATGACTTTATTATCAATCTAATCGAATTGCATGGATCCTGCTAGGGTTTTGTGGGAATTAATTTTTAATTTTTCGCTGTGTATTTAAATTACAAAATCCATCAAAACCCAACAGTGTATACAAGTACATCAAAGATAAGAAGGTGATCTTCTTAGTTCTTTATATAAATGATATCCTACTTATTGGGAATGATGTAGGGATATTATCCAATGTAAAAAAATGGCTCGCCAACCAATTCCAAATGAAAGATTTGGGAGAAGCAAGTTATGTTCTTGGAATCCAACTCATAAGAGATCACAAGAACATACTGTTGGCGCTGTCTCAAGCATCGTATATCGAAAAGGTGCTTATTAGATTTTCGATGCAAAATTCCAAAAAAGGTAATTTAGCTACACATCATGGAGTTTATCTTTCAAAAGAGAAGTGTCCTAAGACACCTAAAGAGGAAGAATACATGAGACGGGTACCCTATGCATCTACAGTGGGAAGTCTAATATATGCCACGTTATGTACAAGACCTGACATTTGCCATGCGGTGGGTATAGTCAGTCGGTATCAATCTAACCCAAGATTAGATCATTGGGTAGTGGTTAAACATATTCTCAAGTATCTTAGGAGAACGAGAAACTATATGCTGGTATATTTTGGTGAGAATTTGATTCTCATTGGATATACTGATTTTGATTTTCAATCAGACCAAGACACACGTAAATCTACATCTGGATCAGTGTTTACTTTTGGTGGTGGAGCCATTGTTTGGAGAGGCACTAAACAATCATGTATTGCTGATTCGACTATGGAAACTGAATATGTGGCTACTTGTGAAGTAGTTAAAGAAGCTGTTTGACTCCGTAAGTTCTTAAATGATCTAGAAGTCGTTCTAGGCATGAATAAACCACTCAGACTGTATTGTGATAACAGTGGTGTAGTGGTAAATTCTAGAGAACCCAAAAGCCACAAAAGAGGAAAGCATATAGAGCGAAACTATCACTTGATCAGAGAAATAGTGCATTGTAGCGATGTGGAAGTTGTGAAGTTCCGCTGCCTTTTCATATTTTATTCCACCACTTTCTTCTCTCTCTTTACCTCTTTATGTGTTTGTATTTCTAGGGTTCCATCTAACAAATTGGATAAAACAAGGGTTTAGAGAAGTTAAAGATCTATTTCACACATTTCTCATATTAGACTTTTTTTTTAACTGCTCAATCAATCCTTTTGTTTTTATTAAGTTCATGTTTGTTTTTTCTTTTTCTATTAGTTTTTTCACCCTGTTGGCTTTGAAATTTTCTTTGAAATCAAAATATAGTTTTCTCTCAAAATATTAATTAAAATAGATTAGGACTACCTATAGCCAATTCATTCTCTAGAGAACAACTTGGAACATCAGCATCTCCATTAAAGTCAATGGCTGGAGAAGGAATGGAGGGGATAGAATCCTCGAAGCCTTGTGGTGTAGTTAAATTAAAAAGTTTGTTTTGTTTTGTTTTGTTTTTTGTTTTTTGTTTTTTTGTTTTAACTTGATGATTATGAGGGTGTTTAGAAGGGTGGTGGGAATCAGTAGTTAGAACCACTTTTACTGTAGCATGTGAGAGCTTTACACTGTAGCAAATTTTTTTATTGTTACTGTAGCATGTGAAAGATTTACACTGTTCATAACTGAGTTTGTGGTGGAAACTGTGTCAGCCAAAGGATGTTTTCCCAGCTACACTCATTTTTTCTTTTTCTCCTCCTCTGTGTAGCTATCTTTTTTTTTTTTTTTTTGAACATGCGTATTATCTCCCTCTCTCTTTATTGTGGTCGTTATTTGTCTACTAAAAGTTTTGAGTTTCTTGCTTATGATTTAGTTGCAGGTGATTTTACAGGTTTGGACTTAAGGATCGGCATTGGAACCAAGGGTACATAACTATTTCTCTTACTTTTCCTTGTATCACCATTTCCATGCTCCTCATTCTCTTCACAATAGTCACACAATTCTCTATCATAAATGTTTGTCATTAAGTGTTAAGAGCATCATCTTCTTACTTGGTATGTGAAAAATGATTTTTCAGAAATTCATATAAAGAATGATTACTTTTGAGGTCATCTTCAGTTCATTTCTAGAGCATTTTGCCCAAGCTTCATTACTGTAGCTTACCTAAGAGTTTACATTTCATGTTTTGGTAAAGTTATTTTGTTGTTTACTGATTTTTATTTTTTATTTTTTTGGTAAGAGTCTACCGAATTTTCTCCCCCTTTCTTCTTCGCTCTGAAATCTACAAACGTGACACAACTAACACTTGCTGGGCAACACCGATGAGACGATGCCAAAGAGATGACACCGGTGCCGTTTCCAAGTTTTCTAACGCCATCATGAACATCCACTTTTTTAAAAAAAAATTTAAAGGTCCCTTCTTCTCACTCTAACTCTCTCTCTCTCTCTATGTATTTGTGTTTCTAGGGTATCCTCCAGCAAATAGGTAAAATGAAAACAGTGTAGAAAGAAATTGGATTTTCATTTCCTTAATCGATCTTCCTGCTCTCTCTCTCTCACAGTCTTTCTCTACCTCAACAAGCACGTGGTTCATTCTCTATATTCTCCTCTCTTAATTTGTTTCCTTATTATCTATTGTTATTTTCATTTGAGCATTTCCTTTCTCTTAAAGAAACATAAAGTCAAGAGTAAAAAAACTTTTTCATCTGAATGAGTCAGATATTAGGAATCGGTCACGGTGTTATGAGAAATGGGTTTATTGGGTAATCGGAAAACGGAAAAGTTTCTTCATTTATGTCCTTGCAGTTTATTTGGTACTAGAAAAACTCTTGCTGAAAATCAAAGACAAAATCAAGCTTTCCCTCTTCCATAATTTTTTAGAGCTTTTACTGACAATTTATTTTTTATTTTTATTTTTTTTGCCAAATGTTGTTATTAAAGTTATTACATTACAATGTGTACAAAAATAAGCATAGCTCCTACATACTGTGTCGTTTGAGTGTGTCCGATTTTTAGACATTACAAACAAGTCAAAACGTCATATGCATGTTTTGTTGAAAACCCACTTAAAAAAAATTCCCTGAGAAGGCCCTATTAATTAGTTAATCACTGCTGATAAGCTTCTCAGTTTTAGTGAAGATCTGCAAAGTCTTAAGGTTTGCTCTTAAACCATTTCTACTTACCATTCAACTTTAGCTGTGATGGACAAACTTTTGAAAGACGTCAGCATGAGCATTAGAGCGTTTGATTAGTTTTTGGCATATAATTATGGACTATGTTTAGTTCCTGGGAAATATGATCATATCAATAAAGTTGGTTTATTATAAATCTTGAAAGCAGCACTAAAAGCAGAGCCATAGAAGAAACTTGAAGACTGAGTAATATTGTTTACTTAAAAATTTCATGTCATGAATTAGCAAAAGCTTTGAAGCAACACTTTTTGTTCTGTGTGTACTAAGCGGAGATGTTTAGTTGAATTGTTTTTTGTTAGTTATAACATTATGGAAGCAGTTGTAATTTTTCTATGCATGGGGCTTAGTGAGTCACATTTATCATGATAAAAACACATTTGTCAGTTGAAATACTTGTTGATTTCCAAATTAGATTCTTTACGTTGTTACTTGTTAGTCCAGTTCCTAAATCTTGTGTGGTTTGTTTACTAGATATGCAGAAAGATCTTGATAGATTGATAGCTACAACAAAAGATATTGGTAGGAAAGATGGTGAATCAGCGAGAGTTCTCTATTAGGAAAGTTTCTGTTAGCTCAGCTCAAAGAAAATCAGTACAACCATTAGCTCAGTTTCAAAAAGGTGACTCTGAATCTAAAAAGAAGATTAATTGAATGTATACGTGGAAAGTTATTAGAGAAGAGATCATAAAGAGTGTAGCGAGTGTAAGAGCGTAGCGACTGAGAAAAAAAATGTTGTAAATTCATGTGATGAATATACAATGCTTAAGTCTCAGGATGTTGTTTCTTAAGACTGCTTCAACTGCCTATCTACAAACTAGATATTATTCTTTTGATACCCCAGAGTTCATTCAAAAGTTTAAGAGCTAACAAAGTTTGAGTTTTTAATATTTTTAGGTTTACTCGAGGTTGAAATTTAATGTTGTATTTCTACCATATGATCTAGGAGTTGTAGTCTCTTGTTATATTATGGTTAATACACCTATTATTTATCTCTTTTCTATTTTTGCCCTTTTGCTACTATATGTTATGAATTCATTTTGTCTTCTTTTACTATGACTGTAAATCGTATTATTTTATATCAAACAATATTGCTGATAATTATTTAGATTTTAGATATTAATGTAAGAGTAAGACATCAATAATTATATAAGTTCTTTTTTCAAGAGTTCACAGGCTTGTGTCAAACATAAATTGTCATTTTTTTCCCCAAATGAGTTATAACGCCTCGAAATTTATTAAATGTTATTAATGTGTAAAATGAGAGATTAGTGTGCCATAACGAATGTTTTAAACCCAATATGATCATTTTGTGAAATTTTTAAATTAATTTTATTTTTTATTATTTTAATTATATTTAATTACTCTTAATTATTTTAATTGTTATTTTAAATTTTAAAACAAAACAATTTGTCAAATGACTAACAAGTCCCACGAAGGAAAAACTATATGCGGGACATGGTTTTCCTTCCTCAGACTGCTCTTCCTTCCTCTCTATTTATTTCTCTCCTCTCTCTCTTTTCACTCAACTCTCTCACGCTCCCTCTCACTCTCTCTCCTTGTCTCTCTCTCCTCTCTCTCTGCCTCTCTTTCTCTCACAATTTCTCTCAAAATTTTTGAATCAAAAATCAAGCCCAAGCTTTGGATTAGTAGATTGGAGGCTCGGGAACGTGATTAAGTAACAAAAAAACACGATTTAAAGTTTAAATCCAAGGTTAGCTTTTGAATTTCAAAACTTTTTCAATTTTTCTTGCATTTTGAAATTTAAGCTTTCTTAAGCTTAGAAAACTATCAATCTAGGTTAGAGGAACTTAGAACATCTAGAATGTAAGCTTTGTTTGATCAAAAACGGATTTGAATTAAGATTTTTTATTTTCTTCATTTTTCTCTATTTTTGGGATTTTTTAAAATCTTTGTCCAAATCTTGTTTAAATTGGTTCAAAAGTGTTTTATAATGTTTTTCTATCATCTATAGATGTTTTCTATGCCTAGAATTTGAGAAAAACAGGTTGAAATTAAAGATTTGGGCTTGGGAGGTCGAGAACCCGTGCCTAGAAAATTCTAAAATTTTCTAGTTTGGCAAGCCGGATTCATACGACCGGCAGGCCGAACCTGGAAAAGTTCGACCAACCAGACTTAGTTTTTCGACAGGCCAAACTGTGCAGTTCGGCCTGTCGAACCAGGATGACCGGTAGGCCGACCGACATGGTAGAATTTTATGATTTTTCATCCTTTTTTTACTGTTTTGAACTCCGATTGAGATTTCAATCTTATAAAATGATTTTATAAATACAAATGGCAAACTACAACACCATGAGATAGTTTAGCAACGTAGGATATCTTAAGCTAAATATTGATAGACTTAGTTATTATACATTTAAGGTTGTTCGTGGATCCATGAGCTAACGTATAGCGCACTGGGAACTCGGTGTAGGACATCGACGCGAGTATTGAGATAGGACTCTTACCCCTTTTCTTTGGTAACCTGGTTTTAAAAGGTTTTGGCCTCAAAAGGATTTTTATCAAAATGTTTTCAATAAGTGATAGAAAGGGATTTTCATTAGTTGTTTTTATAAACAGTAGATTTAGGTAATTTTCATAATAAACCTTATAATGATGAAAATGAAAATACTTGGTAAAAGAGAATTTTTAATAATTATAGAAAAAATATATAGAAGGGCATGATGCCATATCAGAGATCAGGTCGTATAGTATGCGACCTTGGGGGCAGGTCTCAAAACCTAATTGAGCCACTATAATGGTGATATATATATAGTTTGCCCAAAAAAAGAAAATAATATTCTTTCTGGACGACTAATAAACGATTTTGGTAAGAATAATTTTGTTGAATTTTATTTATTAATTTATTCAAGTTTATTTTCTAAATAATTGCTGGAATAACGAAGTTTTTCTTTAAAAAAATTAAATGTTTCAAAAATATAGTCCTATAGAGCCTTTTGCTTACATTTTATTTGTTTTAAAATCTTTCCCCCTCTAGGTGGATTTCAGCTTAGGTTTGGAGAAGAGTCCACAGACAGGACACACGGGCAGTAGAAGATTCAAGTAGGTTGTTTAAATTATAAAGTCAAGGCATGCAGTACTCCAACTCCCTTTTTATTTGGACTGTGGTTGTAACATAATATTGTCAGTACTATGTGTGTATACAAGATGTGGGTTAGAGGGACCTAACTCGCATTCCTTATACTTTCTTTGTTATTTTTTTTAATTGTTTGCTTTGTTATTCCTGTTTGTTTATTAAATGATTTTAAATATTTGGTTAAAAAGGTTTAAAATTATCACATTTTTCATAACTAATTAATTTTTAAAATTATCACATTTTTCATAACTAATTAATTTCTTTAACCTGTGTTTAATTAAAATATTTGCTTAATTAACTTAATTTAACCGCTATATCACCTCCCGTACTCCGAGGCGTGACAGAATGGTATCAAAGCCCAAGGTTATAAACCTTAGTAATTATGTGTTAGTGATCTGCCCTAGACCAATTATGTAATGACCACATATTGACTTCATTACATTTGCATTTTATTAATACAGAGGCATTTTCATTATTGTTTTTTATTCTAATTCTATGAATAGTTAATTCTGCCTAAGGTCATCAAGTATGTGACTTGATAGTAAAACTCTTAGGTAAAAATTGAATTAAAATTTAAATTATCCCTAGTCGGTCATTATTATTGGGATAATAATGAATGAAGACTAGTATGAAGTTTGACTGATGATTATATTTTACTAATCATATGTATGAGATACTAAGTCAACTCATAGATATATATTTGAGAAATGATGTATTGGATTGACCCGCTATGAGAATATTGCATAGATAATTGTCATAAGTAATTCTCATTATAATAGTATTATCCTAGTCCTCTGACCTGAAATCACCATGGTTTTCTACATGACAAGTTCTATATTTTGACATAATCTAATATTATCTTTAACAGGATGATGGAATAGATTGTTGTTGGATATAAAGTGAATCATGTGAGGAATGTGAGTGATTAAGAAGGAATTTGTCCCTTATTTATTATGAGAAAGATATCTATAGGCCCCTCGATAAGTTAGACTGAAGTAAAATGTATGACCATACTAGAATAAATTGATAAGGGTTATCAATATCAGTCTACTCAAGATTGAGAAATAATATGATTGAATGGTATAAGGATGACATAAACCATACCTTATGTTCAATCAAGGTATCTAGTGACAAAAGGACTTTAATACATATTGTGGATTAGGATATGTCGGATTATTGACATTCGCATAATTTGGGCAATCATAATGTCTTGCTAGAGGCCACTTATGATTTGTGGGCCAGAAACAGAATTTCAAGCCCACTACCAATGTTATGTGAACCTATAGGGTCGCACACTTAGAACAGACCAAGAACAAATTTTGGGTTTACTGTGTCTAGGTTCAATGAACCTAATAATGTCCAGATTCAATGTACAAGATATGTCTAGGTTCATTGAATCTGACATTATCTAGATTATTTAAATCATGTTTGAATTACTAACATTATCTAGATTTTTTGAATCATATTCAAATTACAAACATTATCTAGATTCTCTGAGTCATATTCGAATTACAATTTACCCTAGTTAAAATCTGACTCTATCTCAAAGTCAATAGATATATATATATATATCTGTTTTAGGGTTTCAAGCCGAATTAAGAAGAGAAAAGGCGTCCTCTCATCCTACAAGGCAAAAAAATTAAGACCCTAAAATTAGAGAGAGTCATTTAACGAAAAAGAGAAGGTGCTAGCACACCAATTTGTTTTTGAGAGAGTCTGTTCATGTGGATACTTGCAGAGGACGTTGCTCTAAGTAACAACATCTGAATCCAATCCTGAATACTAAAAGCTCGAGTTAGGGTGTTACCGAAGTGAACTTGCTCTCTCCCTTCTAGAATGTTGCCCTTTTTGTCATCTTGATAAGATTCTATGACTTTCTAATCAATCTAATCGAATTGCATGGATCCTGCGAGGGTTTTGTGGGAATTAATTTTAATTTTTCGCTACTTATTTGAACAACAAAATCCAACAAAACCTAACATTATGCACACATAGGTACAACAATAAAATACCACTGATAGTCCAAATTTTGTTTTCAAAAGTGATAGAATGGTGCCTAGACATCATTCGACAGTTGACGTCGAGTTTGGAAATGATGAGGGCATGATGAGGGCCATGTTTGCTACATTCCGGCAGATGGCAGCAAGGGCAAGACCAGAGGAATCTGAGGCTAGTCATCAGCATGTGTATTTTAAGGAGTTCTGGCGTGCATCTGTTTCGACCTTCGACGGAAAAGGGGACCCGCAAGTAGCTGAGTATTGGCTAGATTTGATTATAAAACACCTGGATACCCTTGGTGTGCCAGCGGAATATCGTGTGAAGTTTGCAGCATATAAGTTCGAAGGTAGTGCCAACACCTGGTGAAAGTAGGCTAAACGCTTGGAAAATAATGGTGACATCAGTTGGGACAGGTTCGAAGAGTTGTTTTACGATCACTACTTTCCACAAAAATATAGCGACCAGAAGGCTGCTGAATTCTACCGGTTGCAGTAGGGTGACATGTTAGTTTGGGAATATGAGGTTAAGTTTAATGAACTGGCCAGATTTGCTCCCTCTGTAGTGGCATTGGAGTATGAGAAGTGTATCAAATTCCAAGACAAACTTAAGGCTTCTATTCGACGACAGGTGGTTGCCCTACACCTCAGGAATTTCAAAAAGCTTATGTCAGCAGCTATATCTGTGGAAAACGACTATTCGCAATACTGTGAGGATTAAGCAAGGATGTTTGGAGGATCATAAAGGAGTGGTTGGAGAAGCACCAGTAGTCGACCACCTCCAAGAAAGAACAAACAGGGTAACGTGAACAATGGTAGCAACAGTTCATCCAGCAGCGGGCACAGTAATCCCTACAGCTTTCACTGTCACTACTACCAGCAGCGGGGACATATTAAGAGGAATTGCCTGATCAGGAGTGCTCGCCTAGGACTTCAGGCTTAAGAAGGAGCCAGTCATCAGCCTCAGCCTCAGACTCTACCTTAGTCTCAGCAGTACCCTCAGCTCCAGTTTTATCAATTCTCTCCCCAACAACTACCATACCCAGTTCAAGGACATCAACTGCAGAATTTCCAGCGTAATGCCCCTCAGTATCAAGCGTCGAGTACAGCTAGTGTATAGTCACCTCCATCACAACAGTATCGGCCAACTAACCCAGGACCTAGTAATGTTGGTAGAAGAAAAGGGAAAGCTCCAGTATAGGTTCACACCATGACATCAGGAAGTTCGGATGCCCAGACTCAAAATGCAGTTGTCGATGGTACAATTTTGGTTTCTCAGTCTTTAGCACACGTATTATTTGACATTGGTGCCACACATTCTCTCATTTCAAGCTCTTTTGTATATGCCTTGAGATTAGAGATAGAAGAGTTTGATGAACCCCAAGTTATAGCTTCACCCTTGGGGCAGGTGTGTGTGAACTGTATATATAAATCTTGTAAGATAAAGATTGGGAATGAGGTTTTGAAAAGTGATTTGAGTAATCCCCATGAGTTTATACGATGTAATTCTAAGGATAGATTGGTTGTCTAGGCATAATGTAGTGGTAGATTGTCAGCTTAAGAAAGTGACCCTAGTGTCTGACAGGGGGACGACGATCACCTACTAGGGTGGTAGTGATCGGTTAATGAGTGAGCGTCTCGTAAAGACATGCCTTGGAGGGTGAAAGAACCTAGCTTGTTACGCCTTTCTCATGAACCTAGAAGGAGAACCTAGTACCTCGAGAGGAAATGTAGCAATCCCAGTGGTGGATGGGTTTGGAGATGTCTTCCTCGACGAGTTGCCAGGATTACCACCGCATCGAGAGATTGAATTTGGTATTGAGTTGCTTCTAGAAACAACTTCAATTTTCGTAGCATCTTATCGGATGGCGCCAGCATAAATGAAAGAATTGAGAAAGCAGCTTCAGGAGCTTGCTGATAAAGGATACATCTAGAATAGTACATCACCATGGGATCAGGGATACATCTAGAATAGCACATCACCATGGGGAGCACCGGTTTTGTTTGCTAAAAAGCATGATGGAACCCTCAGGTTGTGCATAGATTATCGGTAGCTAAATCAGGTCACGGTGAAGAATAAATATCCTTTGCCCAAGATTGATGAACTGTTTGATCAGTTGGAAGGTTCACGGTATTTCTCAAAGATAGATTTGTGGTTAGGATACCATCAGCTTAGGATTAAGGAAGAGGACATCCCCAAAACAGCTTTCAGGACACAGTATGGACATTTTGAATTTCTGGTGATGCCGTTTAGATTGACGAATGATCCGACAGCCTTCATGGACTTAATGAATAGGATATTCAGGCCCTATATGGATTAGTTTGTGATTGTGTTCATCGACGATATCTTGGTTTATTCTAAGACTTGAGAGGAACATGAGCAGTATCTTAAGATTGTGCTTCAGATTCTACGGGAGCATCAGTTGTACGCTAAGAAGGAAAAGTGTGAATTTTGGTAGACAAAAGTTAAGTTTTTAGGTCATGTCATCTCTGAGCATGGTATCTCGGTGGATCCATCTAAGGTGGAAGCCATAGTGGAATGGAACGACCGAGGAATGTAGCAGAAGTTGGTAATTTTCTAGGACTTGCAAGGAACTTTAGGAAGTTTGTAAAAGATTTCTCAAAAATAGAAGCGCCGTTAACAAGATTGATTAGGAAGAATGTTAGGTAGAGTGGGATGAAGAATGTGAGCTCTCTTTTCAAGAGTTGAAGAATCGGTTGACTCAGCCCCAGTATTGATTATCCCCAACAGTGACGAGCCGTATGAGGTTTACACATATGCATTAGGACGCAAAATTGGGTATGTATTGATGCAACACGGACTCGTGGTGGCATATGGATTGAGGCAGCTACGACCTCACAAGCGAAATTATCCTACTCACGACTTGGAGCTCGCAGTGGTGATTTATGCATTGAAGATCTAGATATGTTATTTGTACGGGGTGACATTTTAGGTTTTCTCTGACCATAAGAGCTTGAGATATTTGTTCACCTAGAGGGATCAAAACTTGAGTCAGCGAAGATGGATGGAATACATGGAGGATTATGATTTCGCGTTGTAGTACTATCCCGAGAAAGCTAATGTAGTTGTTGATGCACTCAGCAGGAAGTCTTCAGGGATTCTTACTTGTTTTGCTCTTGAAGATTGGAAAAGAATTACAATAGTGAGTGAGTATGGGCTATAGTATTACGAAGACTATGATCGATTTTCGGTGTATCACATGGAGATGATCCCAACTCTCGTACCTATGGTGAAGCAAAATCAGTGGCAAAATCAACACCTTCAGGGAATCTGGACGCGGATTTAGAATAGAGCACAATTTGAAGAATGGAGGATACATGCCGATAGATTGTTGTACTTCAGGGAGTGCCTAGTAGTTCCAGCAATCGTAGAAGTGACGAAGGTCGTGATGGATGAAGTCGATAAGTCTTAGTTCGCCATTCATCCGAGAAGCACGAAGATGTATCGTGATCTGAAGAGGCAATACTGGTGGAGAGGTATGAAGACGGATGTTCGAGAATACATGGCCAAGTATGCGACTTGTCTTCAGGTGAAGGCCGAGCATCAAAAGCCAGCAGCTCAACTTCAACCACTTCCTATTCTAAGGTGGAAATGGGAGCACATGACTATGGATTTTCTTACCGGTTTGTCGAAGACGGAGCAAAGGCACAATACGATTTGGGTCGTGGTCGACAGGTTAACAAAATCGACACATTTCATTCCGTTCAGGTCGACATGTTCGAGAAAGGTTCTCAGAGAATTGTATCTGTAGAACATAGTAAGATTGCACGAAGTTCCTTTGTCCATCATATCAGACCAGGACACCAGGTTCAATGCCAAGTACTGGAGAAGCTTTCAGGGGCCTTTAGGTATGGAATTGAATTTTAGCATAGCATTTTATCCTCAGACCGATGGACAATCTGAGCGGGTTATTTAGATTTTCGAGGACATGTTACGTACATATACATTAGACTTCGGCAGGAACTGGAAGAAATATTTGCATCTGGCAGAGTTTGCGTATAATAACAGCTATCAATCAAGCATTGGCATGGCACCATTTGAAGCGCTGTATGGATGACCGGTCGCCGGTGTATTGGGCTGAACTGGAAGATAGGATTATTCTTGGGCCAAATGAGATTCGCAAGAGTAATGAGAAAGTTACCGTAATCCGAGATCGACTGAGGGCAGCTTAGAGTAGATAGAAGAGTTATACGGATAGAAGACGATGGCCCTTAGAATTTGAGGTAGGAGACTTTGTTCTCTTAAAGGTATCACCTCGTAAAGGTATCACGCGATTTGGAGTAAGTGGTAAGCTTACACCAAGGTATGTTGGACTGTTCAAAATTACTCAGTGTGTCGGTGTAGTTACTTATCGACTCGTCCTTCCTCCCGAACTTTGTCATGTTCACGACATGTTTCACATGTTGATGCTTCAGAGGTGCCCGCCTGAGCAAAACAAGATAGTTCCACTTCACGATGTGCAGATTCAGGAAGACACGACATATGAGGAGGTGCCAATTCAGATTATTGATCGAAAAGTAGTTAATTTACGTCGTCATGATATCCCGTTAGTAAAGGTCATATGGTAGCATCACGGGGTTCATGAAGCTACTTTGGAGTTAGAGTCGAATATGCGGGAGTTTTATCCGCATTTGTTTTGTTTTTGAATTGACTTGTAAATTTGAGGGCGAAATTTCTTTTAGGATGGAGAGTTGTAACGCCCTGAAATTTATTAAATGCTATTAGTGTGTAAAATAGTGGATTATTATACCATAATGAATGTTTTAAACCCAATTTGATCATTTTGTGAAATTGCTAAATTAATGTTATTTTTTATTATTTTAATGATATTTAATTACTCTTAATTATTTTAATTGTGATTTTAAATTTTGAAACAAAACAATTTATCAAATCACCAACAAGTCCTACGAAGGAAAAACTATGTGAGGGACATGGTTTTTCTTCCTCAAACTGCTCTTATTTCCTCTCTATTTATTTCTCTCCTCTCTCTCTTTTCACTCAACTCTCTCACTCTCCCTCTCACTCTCTCCTTTCTCTTTGCCTCTCTTTCTCTCTCAATTTCTCTCAAAATTTTTGAATTAAAAATCAAGCCCAAGCTTCGGATTAGTGGATTGGAGGCTTGGGAATGTGATTGAGCAACCAAAAAACATGATTTAAAGTTTAAATCCAAGGTTAGTTTTCAAATTTCAAAACTTTTTCAATTTTTCAATTTTCCTTGTATTTTGAAATTTAATCTTTCTTAAGCTTAGAAAACCATCAATCTAGGTTAGAGGAACTTAGAACATCTAGAATCTAAGCTTTGTTTGATCAAAAACGGATTTGAATCAAGATTTTTTATTTTTCTCTATTTTTGGGATTTTTCAAAATCTTTATCCAAATCTTGTTTAAATTGGTTCAAAAGTGTTTTATAATGTTTTTCTCTCATCTATAGATGTTTTCTATGCCTGGGTTTTGAGAAAAAAAGGTTGAAATCGAAGATTTGGGCTCGGGAGGCCGAGAACTCGTGCTTGAAAAATTTTAGAATTTTCCAGTTTGGCAGGCCAGATTCATGAGTTCGACAGGCCGAATTCATACGACCGGTAGGCTGAACTTGGAAAAGTTCGGTCGACCGGAATTGGTTTTTCGGCCGGCCGAACTGTACCCAAACTGTGCAGTTCGGCCGGCCGAACTAGGTGATCGGCAGGCCGGCCGGCGTGGTAGAATTTTGTGATTTTTCATCCGTTTTTTACTGTTTTGAACCCCGATTGAGATTTCAATCTTATAAAATGATTTTATAAATACAAATGGCACACTACAACACCATGAGGTAGTTTAGCAACATAAGATATCTTAAGCTAGATACTGATAGACTTAGTGTACATTTAAGGTTCTTGTGGATCCGCAGAGCTAACGTATAGTCGACCGGAAACTCGGTGTGGGACATCGACGCGAGTATTGAGGTAGGACTCCTACCCCTTTTCTTTGGTAACCTGGTTTTAAAAGGTTTTGGCCTCAAAAGGATTTTTATCAAAATGTTTTCAATAAGTGATAGAAAGGGATTTTCATTAGTTGTTTTTATAAATAGTAGATTGAGGTAATTTCCATAATAAACCTCATAATGATGAAAATAAAAATACTTGGTAAAAGACAATTTTTAGTAATTATAGAAAATATATAAAAAAAGGGCATGATGTCATATAAGAGATCGGGTCGTGTAGCGTACGACCTTGGAGGCAGGTCTCCAAACCCAACTGGGCTATTATGGTGGTGATATATATATGGTTTGCCCAAGAAAAGAAAATGATATTCTTTCTGGACGACCAATAAAATATTTTGGCAAAAATAAATTTGTTGAATTTTATTTATTTATCTATTCAAGTTTATTTTCTAAATAATTTCTCGAATAATGAAGTTTTTCTTAAAAAAATTAAATGTTTCAAAAATATAGTTCGGTTGATCCTTTTTCTCATATTTTATTTGTTTTAAAACATTTTCTCCTCTAGGTGGATTTCAGCTTAGGTTTGGAGAAGAGTCTACAGACAGGACACACGGGCAGTAGAATATTCAAGTAGGTTGTTTAAATTATAAAGTCAAGGCATGCAGTACTCCAACTCCCTTTTTATTTGGACTGTGGTTGTAACATAATATTATCAGTACTATGTGTGTATACAAGATGTGGGTTAGAGGGACCCAACTCGCATTCCTTATACTTTCTTTGTTATTTTTTTTAATTGTTTGCTTTGTTATTCCTGTTTGTTTATTAAATGATTTTAAATATTTGATTGAAAAGGTTTAAAATTATCATATTTTTCATAACTAATTAATTTCTTTAACCACCTGTGTTTAATTAAAATATTTATTTAATTAACTTAATTTAACTGTCACGTCACCTCTCGTACTCCGAGACATGACATGAATCAAATCTCTCCAAGTGGTTTTTTTGAATAAATTTAGATGAAGCACTAAATATAATTTATTAATTTTTTTTGATAGAAAAATATAATTCCTAAATGCTCCGTGAAAAATTTACTTTGGAATATCTCACTTGTCGCTTGTAAAATTATTTGAGAACTCAGGCTCCTTTTCCCTCTCTATATTGCTTTCCTTCTCCTTCGAAGTAAGAAATCTATATATATATATATATATATATATATAAAACAAAAGCACACAAATCTCAATCCTACGTAACTCACATATGACATGCATTACACATGTGGGTCCCATCAATATATCCGCCCTATTTCTTTTTCTTTCTTTCTTTCTTTCTGTCTTTTTCCTTTCATTTCTTCTCTACTTTCCGTAATATCAGCTCTTTTTCTTTCTCCGTCACGATAAACTACCGACGGATCAAAAAATATTTCTTTAATATATAATTATTCTTCTCTTCGTCGCCAAAGTCTCACCTCTCTCCCCAAAGCCCTAGAAACCGCCATGGATCCACCACCGATGAAGCTCCGAATAATGTGCAGATATGGTGGCCACATAGTCCCCCGCCCTCGCACCAAGACTCTCTGCTACTCCGGCGGCGAAACCAGAATCGTCTCCCTCAACCCTCTCAACACCACCTCTCTCTCTTCTCTCGTCTCTCACCTCAGTTCCAGCCTCTCGATCCTGGCGCCATTCTCTCTTAAATACCAGCTTCCTAACAACGACCTCGACGCCCTCATCACTCTCCTCACCGACGACGACCTCTTCATCATGCTTGACGAGCTTCAACGCCTCTCTTCGTCGTCGAATTCTCCTTCGTCGCGGATCAGACTGTTTGTGTTCTCTACGAAGTCCGAGAGGGACAGCGCGCAGTCGGTGATTCAGCACCCCAAGACGGAGGCCTGGTTCGTCGACGCGCTGAAGAGCGCGAAGATTATGCAGAAGGGGAGGAATTGCCTGCTAGGGTTTGAAGGTGAGGCTCAGATCAGCGAGGAATTGATTGGGGAGAATGGTAAAGGGAATGGGAATGGGATTGGGATTGGTTCTTCTTCAATGGCCGAGTCGATGGTTTTGGAGATTAGCTCGTCGTTTGGGTCAACGTCGTCTTCTGCTTCTTTGACTAATTTGGCTTCAGTGAAGTCTAATGTTGAGGAAGGTACTGCTGGAGTTCAGGATAGCAAGGTCAATTTCACTTCTTCAGACGCCATTGCAAGGTACTCTGTCTGTCTCATTTGCATATTCAGTTGACATTTTATTTGATATTTACGTTTTGTTTGTTCTTTTCGTGATGCTTTAGGGCTCACAAATAATATAGGGATCGAAGTATTCATATCTTTGCCATCAAGTTTCATGATTTTATTTTGTTTTCTACTCGGATAGAAATTATCTTTGTTATTATGTGTTTCAATCTTCACGCTAAGGATGATAGCTCTCGTTTAATATTTGTTTGGGAATAAATTTCAATTGTTTTCATCAGTGATATCAATATACGCACAGTTGTAATTGTTTTCACAAATTTAGAACCTCAATATCTTCGTCCACAAGCACAATTATAGTTTTCTTTTCTATTAGATGGAGGAATCGAAACTGACGTTGAAATTTTTACATTGGAACCTCTTCCTTTCGTCAACTTTTGTTTTATGGCAATGACAAGGTAAAGCACATATGCGGGCTCTAGAGAGGCTTGATACTGCTTTTCCAAAAAATGTTGTTTGACAGTTGATTCTCGTTAAGAATCATATGTAGGTTTCTCTTATTTTATAGAATTGTAGTTTTTCTCAACAAACAGGGCAATACATCTTTACAATATATTTTGTTGGGAGCAGTTGCATAACAGTTGTGGAGGACCTGATTTGGATGTTTGGCGTTTATTGATATAACAGCGAAAGTGGTGTTCCAACTGCTATTTCTTGCCCGCAAAGTGGAGCTTATCAAGACCCTGCTAATTCCATGCATGCTGCTTCAACGGATAGTGTTTGTCCCAACATTGGTGAATTGGATATAAAAGGGTTTGATGTTTCCTCTGGGATCCAGGTGCATAATCATAATACAGTTCCGGCCTCCCCGTATGCTTTGGATCAGATGCAGCAACAGAAAGTGCAATACGTTCAACTAGATTCACCTTACATACCACAGAATACCCCGGGCTTCGTACCAATTTCATCATTCTATTCATTATATCACACACAGATGCCTCAACAGCAGTTGATGCAATTCCAATATCAGCCCAATCAGCTTCCACCGGTATATTTATTGCCTGTTGCATCAACACAAGCCTACAATTTGCCTGTGTACTCTGGTTTTATCCAAAATCCAGCTGTGACTTCGAGTCAGACCCCAATGCATCTGAATCCTTCGTATATCCCGCCACCACAAGTTGTTCAGAATGAGCCCACACCAATTGATCTGTCACCTAATTTAGCCTCACATGTTTACAATGCAGCTCATTCTACAACACAACTCGTAGCAACTCCACCACTACTTCCTGTACCATATAATGAAAATCAGCAACAATCATTGGGTGTTCTTGAAATGCAGCACCAGCCACATTCTGTTGCTATTCCTTATAGAGAATCTCCTAAACCTACTAATGAGCTAGATGATGACCCTGCACATGTTCAAATATACAAATCTCAACCTCCACCTCCCTCATGCCCATCACAGTACCAAACCATGAATAAAGAAACAGCGGTGCTGTTATCGGAGGCATTGGATCAGTTGCATATAGACAGTCTTAAGCAACAGATCAGAACATCGCAGCCACAATGATTCTGTTTCTGACTTTTGAGAAGGAAAAGTTTTGATAGTGTTATGGTATTTCTTACCCTTCTTTAGTTCCTTGTTTTGGTACAACATATGTTAGCTGTTTGCAGTAGGCATAAACAATTAGCTTCTTCGTATTACTATAATTTATCTTTATTTACCCCTTTTTGAAGGATTGTTTATTTTGTCATTTCCAATTGTTTCTGCCTATATATAGCAGAAATTAAAGAGCAATAATGTAAAAGTCGATATTTTTTTTTTTTGAGAGAAATGTTTTTACTCTGTCTAGAATGCTTGTATAACATCATTTACAAGTGGGACGCTGGTTTGAGTGAGGAGTGCATGCGTTTCTTCCTGAAAGAATTACTTCTTGTACGGTATAACTGAGTGGATTTGACAGTCTCTCTTGTTAGATTATTTTCTGAATGTTTACGAAATCAATTTCAAGTAGTAGGGGTTTTTATTGGAGACTACTATGTTTCATATTTCATATTGCGAGTATTTTCACTGATTGTTTAAGCTTCTATAACCTTTTGCACAAGGTTATTATCTGTTATGGATGATGAATCTTGTGGTATCTAAGCATGAATCTTGTTGCTGGATTGTTGTTTGCGCCTCCTTTTAACATAGCCACTTTCTTTTGCCCTTGTTGCCATGACGAGTGAAACTGTTTGTAGTGATAAACATTCCATCATTCTTTACCGGGAACAATTAGAATTACTTTTATCGTTGAGTTTCACATAACAACTTAAATTTTGCCTCAACTTTCATGGGGCAACTAAAGATAGAGAAGCAAGCCCTGCTGCATTGGGTAAAGTCTGCTCCCTTCATCCCCTTAGCCGAGAGAGAGCCTTGTATCGAGGCCTTAACATTTTGTCGGGCAGATAATTTAGTTGGAGTTCGAACTGTAGATGGATTTCCTAGATCAATTTTAAAAATTCTTCAAATTAATGCTGAATACTACATAAGGAATTTTGTTATTTTTAACTGACTGTTTTCATCTTGATTCTTGCCTTTGTGATATTCTTCCAGTGTTGTTTTTTCTACAGGAGAGCTAATGGCCGCATCCTAGGGTCCTAGTCATATCAGTATTTGGAAAGTATTTTAATTTACTGTTGAGTAAATGGATTCAAATTAGTGAATAGGATTTGAGTTATGTGATTTGAATTAGGATTTGAGTTAGTGATTTAAATTGTTATCCGAATTGATTTTTGGATGTGCATTCAAGTTTTAATCTGAGTATGGAATAAAATTAGAATTTATGTTTGGAAAGGTAATAGAAAAAGCTTTTTGATTTATTAACAAATCTAATAAAATCTTAATGTTAATGATCCTAAAAAAATGCAATATAGATCTTAATTTATTTTTCTCTTCACTAGGGACACAATGAAAAAAGAATCATCTCATTTGGATATCAAATGAATAAATTATGTTTTTTTTCCTTCAAATATAGGAGAGAATTTCAACTTTTACTGTAGTAAACATATCTAAGTATCAAGAGTTTGGAGGACGTCAGAACTGAAAACTTGGATTCTTGATACTCATTTGATTCGGATTTTGGGGGAAACGAACACATATCCAAAGGATTCTTGATACTCAAATATAAATTTGAGTCCATTGAGTCTTGAAGATATACAAACCAAACGGACCCTGAATTTGATTTCTTTTAAACACTTTTAGCACACGCACTACTTTTTTTATTTTTAATAAATTTAACGATGAGCTAGTACCACGTACAATGTCTGCTTTTCATTCTTCTATCTTTTCATGTGGAGGATGGTATTGTATCTTAGGTATTATGGTGGAAAAAGGTTTGTCTAGGGTATCAACGGTTTTCATGTTATTTGGTTTTTCTTTGTCCTATGTTGGATGGGTAGATCGATGGGCACGTCAAACACTTTAGGCGAAATCTAAGACGTGCAATAGTTGTTGTTCTTGCCACTTGTGATTTATCATTCAATTTCAGACAAAACTCTTAACCTCATATTTATTCCCGGACTTGATTCAGACATAAGTCCTAGGTTTCGGTTTTTTTCCTCCTAATTTATGTGTTTAGAATGAATTTTGGTAAGCAGTTGTTTTTGGTCAGTTGTATTTCTCTGGAAAAGGTATGATGAAATGCTGGACTATGGTTGTATGTTTAAGTTGTTGAGAGTTCCCCAAATGCATCGTCAATAATCTAACTGCGTTTGCTTATCTCTTGGGTTTAGGGGATAATGTCATCTTTTTAACAGTCTTTTCTCATTCTTATAAAGAAAAACAAGGAGTGCTAGCAACACTCTTTTATTCTTTTTTACACTCTTTTTAATCGCTACCTGACACTTGGAACCATCGACGTTATAAATTATTATTTAAACAGAAAATAAAATAGTGGAATCCCATGTCAGGCTGAGTAAGAAAGAGAATACAGTTAGCACTTTTCAAGAAAAATGTTGCAAGATTAGTTACTGAAAAGAAAATTTTATGTATTCCCTAATTTAGTGGACGTTTTTCTTACTTTGGCAGCCATCTTGTTATTTAATTTGCTAGGGAAAATGAACAAAAAGTATAATTCCCATGTGGTATGTTTTACTTGAGGGTGTTTTCTTTTGGTCTGCGTTAGCATCTAATTGAAAAACTGGGTACTTGTATGCTATGGTTTCCAGAGAACTTTGCATCTGAAATTCACATATGAAAGTACTCGTTTGTAATAGGCTGCCGTGTGCGTGGTTTTTAGCCCTTTTGCCCCCTGAATTTTTTGGGTTTTGACACCTTATTCCCCTAAGCTTTTACTTTTGAGACTTTACTCCAACTTGCTAAATATGTGCAATGTGTTTAAGTGGGAGATTTAACTGTATTGTGTTAGAATTTGAATTAAGATTTGTAGATTTTAGTCAGGGGTAAGGCGGTCGTCAGATTTTTTGTTCTCCAACTTAACGGCCTGGGGCACATGCGAACGATTTACAAGTTAAAGGGTGAAACGCCCAAAATAAAAATCTGAGAACTAGTTGTCAAAATATGAGAACTTAGGGAGCGAAAACTCTAGTCTAAAACCAGTGGCATTTAGTCGCATATTACACAGCTTTGATATATTGCCTGCGTAGACTCCCATCACTTCAATTATTTGCTTCAATACAAGCGCTCTGTTGATAAGAGCTGAGGTGCAACTGCTTGCTGACAAAGCGTAATGACAATAACAAATGACAATATTTTTGGATTTGGAACTCAAAGAGATACCTAGTTTATTGCTCAAACAGAATAAACAGAATGGGTATTTTGTAGTCTGGTATTCATTCAAGCATCACCCAGAAAAAAAAAAAAGAGGCGTGGTTTTTTACTTGCTGCGAAAGCTCATCCAAGTGAATGAAAAAGTCATAGGTACAAACAACTTCGAAGTTGCTCAACTTGTGATATAACTAAAATTCATTAAGTGCGTATTTGAGAATTCCTTGTCTTCTTCAGTCTCACTGTCTTCCAGGTTCTTACTCTTTTAGCTGCTTTATAATACATCCAAAGAATCGAAAGCCCCTTGAAGCATTTTTGCTTTGTTCCCTTTGAGTTTCCAGTGTGTAGATTAGGTCAGTGTGGCCAAAACCTCACAAACATGCCTCATTGAAGTTCTCTTTTTGGGGCTTTTATGGCGCATGCGAGAGCAACTTCGAGAACCGCAATTATTTCTTCTTGCATGTCCAAGTCATGAGCAAGGAAAGGTTCCAACACATCCAGGAGAGGCTTGCTTTCTTCAATTTTTAGATGGAACCATCGAGCTATGTCCATCTCCACGGAACCAACTTGTATCAGTGGAAACTTTCCAGAAATCACCTCGAGCATAATCACTCCAAATTAATAAACATCCCATTTCTGTGATGGTTTTCTGACACCAAAGGCTTCCGGAGCTTTATAGTGAGATTGTAGTGCTGCAGGTGAACTTGTTACCGTCGTTGGAAGTTCGTAAGGGAGATTCTGCACTCGTGTGTTGTCGGATGTGCGTTGTTCATAATGGAACAATGGGGATTCACCATATTTGTTGGCAAGGCGACATAGTCCCAAGTCGGAGACCTTTGGTTCCATGTTCTCTCCAAGCAGTGTTTTGCTCAGTTTCAAGTTCCCGTGGACATATTTTTTCGGACTGTGTTCGTGAAGGTGAGTCAAACCTTTTGCTATTCCGTTAAGGATTCTCAGACGAACAGGCCAAGAAAGAGGTGTGAAGAATGCCATCCCAGCTCTCCCTAGTCAATCCATTTTTGCAGCAAGAAGATCAGTGCAATGAAAAATGGTAAACCAATCAACAAGGAACATAAATGACAAAGGGATAGTTCTATTATTATATTTCAACAAAAAGTCTCTGGTGTGTGTTGTGTAGTGTCCTGTTAACCAATTCAAGCCTCTAAAAAGAAATTAAAAAAAATAAAAGAAAAGAAAGTACTAAGAAAAGCAAAATAGATTGGTCATGCAGGGATGTGAAAGTTACCATGAAGTGCAGTGGCAAGGTCACCATTTGCTACATAATCATAAATGATAAGCTTTTCTTCAACAGACCAACAATAGGCTCTTAGTGAAACAATATTTGGATGCCTTTGGGAACCTCCTTCACCCAATCTTCTCACTGCTAAGGTCATCCCATTTTCAAGAACAACGTTGTACACAATGCCAAGTCCACTCCTCCCAAGTAGAAAAGCCGATGCGGTTAGAAGTTGGTCCAGAGCGAAATCGATCTGCTGGTCTAACTTTACAAAGTTGTACTGATCTGTATTTTCTGAAAGATTCTCCAAGGCATCTATTGCAAAGCAGAAAATGTCTTTCCTTACTATTGATGTGTCTTCAAAGCCACATCCACCAATCATTTTACCTCCTTTAGAAGCATAAATCTTCCTGTAGGAATAGGAGAACAACCACCCAAAAGAAGCAGATTCCAAGGATTACACCTGTAACTATTATAATAACAAAACCCAAGTGGAAATGCTTCCCGCCCTTAGCAGAGTTTTGACCCGGATTTGTTGAAGGGTGATCAATCAAGGACTGAGTATTCATGTCCCTGGTGTCTGAATAACATGGAAGTTTCAATGGCGGTCCACAAAGAAAAGGGTTGCCTATAAAAGCTGTTGGTCCTGCACTGAGAAGATTGCCTACTTGTGGAATTGGTCCACTAAGATTGTTGTAACTTAGATCAGTATAAAGTGACATTGGAAGTTTTCCTTGGTTTTCTGGAATAGGACCCGTAAACGAGTTGTGGGACATGTCAAGGGTCGCTTTTAAAGTTACCAAGTTGCCAAAGTCCCCGGGGATTGAACTGGTAAATCTGTTGAAGGAAAGATTGAGTTTCTGAAGAGTGGTGAGACTAGATCCTAAACCATTTGGAAGAGAACAACAGAAGGAGTTTTTGTCGAGGTAAAACATTTTAAGTCTCTTACACTGAACTGTAGAGGAAGGTATTAAGCCATTGAACGAATTGTGGGAAAGTTCCAAGTGTAAGAGGTAACTGAGCTTTCCTATTTGTGGTGGAAGGGGCCCGGATAAGGAATTCCCGGTGAGGATCAAGCTCTTTAGCTCCGTTTTATTTAACAGATCGGATGGCAAGCTTCTGAAGAGGTTGTTGTTTCTGAGATTCAAACAGCGAAGCGCAGAGAGCTTTCCAAGATCAGAGGTCAGAGTCCCAGAAAGTTTCCTGTTTGGAATGCTGAGGGTGACAACTTTCTGTTCCTTGCATGTCACTCCAAGCCAAGAACATGGACTTTCGTCGGCCGGAGTTCCAGCTTGTAAAACTGCTTCCTGAGAATGTTTTTAATGACCCTTTGAAAGAAAGTAACGCTTGTCCTTCTTCATTCAAAGAGTCCACAAAAGCAGGACACTTCCAGAGGAGCAAAATGAAGCAAAGTACTGAAATGGCCATCTTTTAAAAGGTAGACTTAACACCCAAAAAAAAAAAAAATCAACGGAGACTTTAATAAGAACAACGCAAATAATTGAATAGAAAACAAAGAAAAAACTAAAAGGAGACTCACCGATCAAGTTTCTTTATTGTTGGTTCTTACATTAAAATTACGCAGGAGTACTACCACTAGCCTTTAGTGACTACAAGAAAAATGAAATACCTATTCTCTATTATTAGAATTTTTTGTGATCCTTGAAATGCATGAATTTATACAGTAATTAGTGGGCATGTCTTAAATCAACTCCAAAATAGACTCTTCTTCATGATTTTGTGACCAGTCTGATTTACACTTTAGAGCAGCAGCAATAAGAATGTATGGCATGAGATGGTCATTCTCCTTCATAAAAATTGTAGCGCGCTTGGAGGCGATGGCTGGTATTGATTGGAGGTGAAAGAACAAAATGGAAAATTTTCCGAACTACGGTTTTGACTAATATGTCGTGTTCTGTGGTCCAGCAATCATGAGAAATGTGTAACGCTATAACTTGGCTTGCTGAGAATGTACGTATTGATATGGGTTCTAGACGTGTTGAATAATTTTAAGATAAAACTTACACAGATATTTTGACTTTACTAGTAGGTCATGTCATTAATTTTAATTGTTAGATTAACTTTTTTAACGGGTTTAATTATTAGAAACAATTCTGAATTGTACACTACAAATTTTTAACCCATATAGTCACAAATTAAATGGTTAAAAAGTTAATCTAATAGTTAAAAATAACAGAGTCCATTAGAAGGATCAAAATACATTTCTGACCACAAGAGGTCCTATAATTTATACTTGAAAATTAACCTGCACAACTAATTAAACAAAACCAGAAATAAAGTTAAAAAAAAAAAAAGTTTGTCGTAACCTTTTTCAATCTCTCCTGTCAAAATATTTGTAAGCAGAATGAAAAATAGAAGAGACTAGCAATAATGAATTA
This sequence comes from Artocarpus hirsutus, assembly GCA_946598075.1. NCBI lineage: Eukaryota > Viridiplantae > Streptophyta > Magnoliopsida > Rosales > Moraceae > Artocarpus > Artocarpus hirsutus. Next base: position 4,310 of record CAMOHE010050408.1, on the reverse strand, counting down.
GTATGGTGATGATTATGAGTTGAATTCTTGTTGTATACTAAAAAAAAAAAAAAAAAAAGGGAAAAAGACTTGGTTGTATGCAAGAATGCGAAGGAAAGAAAACAAAAAAATTAGTTGAGTTCGAGAAGACTTTTATGGACGAAGAGGTCAATCAACATAACTTTTGGGGAGTCGAACAAGCACCGGCTGCACCTATCTAAGCGGTAATAATACGTTTCCAACTTGCAATGTTTGCGACGTTCGTTGGCTAGAAAGCCTTAGCATGAAAATGTTGATGATTACACGTGATATAGAATGCGTACTTTTAAAATGGTAACTGGAATATTGACGCTAACATCTGTTTTTATAGAGCTGCTGTAATACCCTTAAATTTTTAAAATAAAATTTATTATGTTAAGCTTAATTATTAAATGTACTCGTGTAAATTGTCGTCGTTAATTTTAGTTATTTGAAGATTTTATTGTATTTGTTAAAGTTTGATTTTTGGTTTAAAAATATAAAATGATATTTTTATCTCACATTTTTCCCATAATTTCGAAAATGCCTTTGACTCTTTTTATTTTTCTCACTTCCCTCTCTTTCTCATTTTCTTCTTTCTTTCCCTTCTCTTTCACGTTTTCAGCCCTCTCTCCCGTCTCACTCCTTCTCTATTTCCCATCTCTCTTGCTCTCCCATTTTCTTTGCAAAATTTCATTCTCAAGCTTTCAACCTGTTGATTTGAAGTTAAGAGATGGAGATTCAAGCTAGAAATCCTCTTCAAAAACATTGATTTGAGGTTAGCTCTTTCTCTGTCCAAAATTTTGATTTTGTTTTGAATTTTTATGTATTTTACAATCTGAGCTTTATTGAGCTTAGATAATGTTTAATCTAAGCTTATAGGACTTATTTTACTATGAATCTAAACTTTATTTGAACAAAAATTAGTTTAATCAAAATTTTTACATTTTTCTTAGATTTTCAAATATATTGTGGAATTGAGTTTAAATTTGGGGAAAATTGTTCAAACTTGTTCTATTATGATTTCCTATGCTTTCTATATGATTTTTATGATCTGGGAATTGAAAAACAGGTTTTAATTTGAGATTTAGAGCTTGGGAAGGTCGAGACTCGAAGTCTCGGGTTCTCTGATTTTGCCAGTTCGGCAGGCCGAATTTGATCTTCGGCAGGCCGAACCTAGGAAAATTCGGCTGACCGGACTTAGTTTTTCGGCAGGCTGAACTATGCAGTTCGGTAGGCAGGACCAGGGAATTCGGCAATCCGACTGTGGACTTAGAAAATTGTATTTTTCTTCTAGTTTGTAATGTTTAATGATTCCAAAATGTTTCAAAAAGGATTATAATTTTGTACTATGATTATTTTGAGTCAAAAGGGCACATTGATAATTAAACTAACATAATGATATTTGTTGAAAGTAATTTATGATTTTAAATACAGTTTTCAAGGTTTTAAACGTATATAGAGCATATGTTGGATTTTATTTGGAGCTTACGTTATTGGATTTCAAATAAGGTAGGATATTTTCATCCCTTCCTTTAGTAGCCCTTTTTAAATTGTTTTGGCCAAGTCCATCTCTTAAATGTTTTCTTTTAATAATGATTTCTGTCATTGATTTTGAAGAAATGTATTTTGATATTTATTTCAGATTTTCAAAACCCGTACGGTGACGTTTTATCAAAGATTTGTTCAAGTAAGTATTTATCAATCTTTATAAATAAATTTTTGAGACTTGTTTTAATAAATATGATTTATGAATGATATTTGAAAATAACTTGTTTTTAACTAATTATCCTACTGAGCCTTCCGCTCACTTTTTTTCTATTTTTAAATATCCCCTTCCAGGCTTTAAAGAGGGAGGAAGGTTTCAGGATCGGAACCTGGCTCTTGGGATTGAAATGGTATTTTCTATGTAACTGTGGTATGACACGTGTACTGTACAACTTGTCCCAATGTCGTTGTTGATGTCACTTTCGTCTTTGTGAGTCCCACCGTGTCATCTATTTCAAAGACGATTTTTAGTATTTTTATATTATTATTATTATTGATGTTATTTTTATTTTATTTACCCACCTTCGTGGCTAGTTTCTATGTGATGGTGAATGAGAATGAGATCTCGGCCCCACCTTCTTGGTATTCACGTGATTGTGACTGTCGATGATATCATTTATTTCTGATGATATTTATTTTAAATGAGAAATCTACTTAATTTATTTATTTTCGACATATCTTTATTTATTTTTCTGTCTATTTACATTAATTTTTATTTTATTTACCTAAAACTACTGACTCTCTCCCCGGGGCGTCACAGAATGGTATCAGAGCATAGGCTTCAGATCTTTTAGGAACTAAACCTATGAGATTTTCATTGTTTTGTTTTGTTTTTCAAATATTATGTCGGGATAGTTATCGTTACAGTTACGTTTGAGTTGTAATAACCCGAAAAATTCAAACGTTAATAGCTATGATTAATTATGGGTTTTTTCCTCATGACTTAGCTAAGTACTTAAGAAAGTACAAGTTTAGCAATTATTAACACGTATATTCAAAGGTCTTAATAGCCGTAAGACCTTAGAAATAATTAATGTTGTGAATGCACAAAATTATGTGCTTTATTTATGAAACATGTAATAATGTAATGTTATGATAGTACATTAAAATAATTAAAAATAATTATTTAATGTGCTAAACCAAGAATTCATGAGTTATTAATTTCTACATGAGCCAAAAAGATGATGTTATTTGGCACAAGTGGAATTTCCAACTTACTAAGATTATGTGGAAATTCCTATGTGATATCAGTCAGTAAAAGAAATCCAGATCAATAATGATCATGAGC
>CAMOHE010050407.1:0-35342 GCA_946598075.1 Artocarpus hirsutus | reverse complement strand
GGATAAAGCCTTAGTTTTAATTCAAATAACCTAATAGAGAAGTTATCTAATTAAAACAACTTTATCTAAATAATCTCTAAGAAAATAAATAGATTCCTAATAATTCTATAAGTTTATCTTGATTTAATTTATCCAAAATTAAATCAACTGATAAACAGACAAGAATTATCTGACCCCAATAATTCAACAAGTTTATCTTGAATTAATTTTGTTCACAAAATTAATTCAACCGACAAACAGACATGAATTATTTGATTCTTTCAAATTTTCAACCAATCTAATAAATTGACATAAGTCACCAATTATTGTAAAAGCACGCCGTATGGTTACAAGATTTTGTGAGCTAGCAAAGGGGACCAAATGGACCTATATAGTTCAAGCTCCTGATAATTATGAAACCCAATATCCCAGATATACATTTCATAATTATCAACTCGAACGCTACTTCACTAAAAGCTTGGAGCTACACTCTCAAACTCTATAGAATTACGAAGCCCGTATAGCTAAGTCTCTATGACATATCATAGTGTATCGTTTCCCCATAGGATTATCCATAATCGGCTTAAGGACAAGTTTTGTCTTATCTTCCCGATTATTTTTATCTTACGTTCCATTATCTCATTGTCGAAAAACTTGCCATCCAAAGACAGCATGCCATTCGGTTACACCTATGTATCCAAATGGTTGAGCGCTCCATTTTTCCAATTACAGGATAACGCATATAAGAGGATATCACTACTCCTAAAGAGGAGCTATGGATTCCATATCTATGAATAACAGGTCTACGTTATCAAGAGTCATGCCTCCAACGTACCGGCATGCATACCACTATTAAGATGTAGGTGTCACCCTTTGGTACATCAAAAGACATAAGTCAAGACAACGGGCCCACTAGTCATCTCAGGATTAAGATGCAATACAAATGATTGTCTAAAGTGAATCGATTTGCCAAGACAGAATTATTAATCCAAATCAATTCACTTTATATCTCGATCTAACACATCGTCACCTATGACAATGTGCCAACGTTTCTATTCACGGAGTCCACCTTAGATGGTCAAGATAAACCATCTCCCAATAGGGATATAGACAACATAACAATCTTTACATGAATAAAGCACCCAACTTTATTCCCTCGATTGCGGATCTTATGATTTAGACCGTCACCTTAAGAACGTGTCTTCCGCGTAATCTGTTAATCATATGCCCAATTCTTAAAGGTTTAAACCGACAGTCTCAGACTATTGTTTGCTTATCATACATTCAACAAATATGTATGTAAAGAGGACAAGATTTGGTATATATAATAAATGAATTCTTTATTGATAAAAATGTCTTCAAAAACTCATTACATTTTTACTCCTTAGGGCATACATATCTAACAGATAGAAGACGTCGACCTTTGGAATTTAAGGTTGGAGATTTTGTACTCTTGAAGGTGTCACCTCGCAAGGGCATTTTGCAATTCAGAGTGAAAGGAAAACTCACGCCAAGATATATTGGACCATTCGTGATTACTCAACGTGTTGGTGTAATTGCGTATCGACTCAACCTTCCTCCAAAACTTTCGCATGATCACGACATATTTCATGTATCGATGCTTTGGAAGTGTCTGCCTGAGCAGGATAAGATTGTTTCGTTCCAAGACATACAGTTTCAGGAAGAAATGATGTACAAAGAAGTGCCAATTCAGATCATCGACTGTAAAGTGATTAGTTTGCATCGTCGTGAGATCTCGTTAGTTAAGGTCATGTGGCAGCATCACAGGATTGATGAAGCCACTTGGGAATTAGAGTCGAGTATGCAGAAGCTGTATCCGCATTTATTTTGTTTTTGAATCGATTTGTAAATTTCGAGGATGAAATTTCTTTTAGGGGTGGAGAGTTGTAACACCCTGAAGTTAATTAAATGATATTAGAGTGCTAAATGGTGGATTAGTGTGCCATAACGAGTATTTTAAACTTAATTTAATTATTTTGTGAAAATTAAGTAACCTTGTGTTATTTTACTCTTTTAATAAATTTTTAATTATTCTAAATTGTTTTTAATTGTTAATTTAAGTTTCAATAAAATAATTTGATTTGAAAACAATGTGTAGTTGCACACTGTCCTATGCAACCACTTTTCTCTCTCTTCTTCTATTTATTTCATTTCTTTCTCTCTCTTCCTCATTTTTTCCTCTCTCGCTCTCTCTCCTCTCACTCTCACTCTCTCGGTTCCTTTCTCACTCTCTCAATCTCTCTCTAGAATTTTTGAACCAAAAATTGATTTCAAGCTTCGGGTTAGTAGATTGAAGACTCGAGAATGAGATTTAACAACACAAACATCGTTTTAAAGTTTCGATTCGAGGTTAGTTTCTAAAATTCAAAAGTTTTCCTATTTTTCAAATTTTCTTGTATTTTGATATTTGAGCTCGTTTGAGCTTAGAAAAGCTTTAATCTAGGTTAGAGTAACTTAGAATAACTAGAATTGAAACTTTATTTGATCAAAAATGGATTGAAATCAAGATTTTTCATTTTTTCTCTATTTTCTCTATTTTTGGATTTTTGAGAAAAACTTGCTTAAATCTTGTTTTGATGAGTTGAAAAGTGTTTAATAATGTTTATTTATCAATTTTGATCATTATCCATGCCTGAGAACTAAGAAAAACAGGTTGGATTGAAGATTTGGGTTTGGGAGGCCGAGAACCCGTGCGTGGAAATTTTTGGAATTTCCTAGATTGACAGGTCTAACTTGATCTTCGACATGCCGGATTCAAAGGATTGGTAGGCTAGATTCATACCACCGGTAGGCCAAACCTAAAAATGTTTGGCCAATCAGACTTGGTCTTCCGGCAGGCCAAGCTGTGCAGTTTGGCTGGCCGAACCAGGGGGACCGACAGGCCAACCGAACCTAACTCAATTTTTGTGATTTTTCACCCGTTTTTACTGTTTTGAACAAATTCCAACTTTATAAAATGATTTTATAAACCTAAATGGCATACTAGGATACTATGAGACGATTTGGCAACATAGGATACCTCGGGTTAGGTACTAATGAACTAAGTTACTATGCATTTAGGATTTGTGCATGGATCCGTGGAGCTAACGTATAGCGGATCGGGATTACGACGTGGGACACTGACACAGATATCGAGGTAAGACTTCTATCATTTTTCTTTGGTAGCCCTATTTCAAAATGATTTAAGCCAAAAATAGATTTTTATCAAATGTTCATAATGAACTTCATAAAGAATGTAAATGACTATATTCGGTAAACAAAGATTTTTAATACTTAAAGAAAAATATATGGGCATGATGCCATAATAGAGATCGGGTCGTGTAGTGAACAACCTTAGGGGCAGGTCCCAAAACCTAGCTGGGCCACTTCGGTGGTGAATATTTGGTTTGACCGAGGGAATTAAAAAGGTACTTTTTGACAAACTGTTTTCAATGGAATTTTAGTAAATGAAAATACTTATTTGATTTATTTAATTATTTACTTGTTCATTTTTAAATATAGTCCAACTGAGCCTTTCACTCACGTTTTTATTGTTTTAAAATCTTACCCTATAGGTGGATATCAACTTAGGATCAGAGAAGAGTCCGTTGACTGGACTTACGACCAGGAGAAGATTTGGGTAGGTTGTAGTACAATAAGTCAAGGCATGTAAGATCTTAACTTATTCTTTCATTATGGACTATGGTTGTATTGTAATATTATCAGTACTACATGTGTGTGCACAATATGTGGGCCAGTGGGACCCATACTCGTTCCACCTCATATTTAAATATTTTTAATGTCCTTTTATTTGCTCAATTATTATGATGCTTTATTTTATTTCCTTAAGTTATTCTATTCGAATGATTTTTAATATTATCTCATTTTTATTTATAAATCAAACTCTAAAACCCTGTTTTTAACTAAATCCTTATTTAATTAACCTAATTAATCTACCACGTCACCTCCCGTACTCTGAGACGTGACAAAACTTTAACCCAAAATTGACAATTTCTTCGAAATGTTGTAATCAAGTTTCTTAAGCTTAAGAAACCCTTAATCTAAGTTAGTAGAACTCAAATCATCTAGAATCTAGGCTTGATTTCGCAAAATTTGGATTAAATCAAGTTTTTCTCTTTTTCTCCATTTTTATATTTCCTTGAAAATTTCTATGTAAATCTTGCTTAAATGTGTTTAAATGTGTTCTAGCATGTTTTTCTATCATTTATGAATGTTATAAATGCTTTGGGGCTTGAAAAATAGGTTTAGAATGGATTTTTGGGCTTAGGAAGGTTGAGAATCGAAGTCTTAGACCTCCCACATTTTTCCGATTAGGCAGGCCGAATTCATAGGTTCATCAGGCTAGATTCATCTGGTCGGCAGGCCAAACTTGGGCCAGTTCGATAGGCCAGTCCTAAATGGCCGATAGGTTAAACTATAGAGTTCGACAGGCCAAACTACAGGTTCCAGCGGGCCGATTGGAGCTCATGAAAAATGACTCTTTTTGCCTGTTTTTCACCGTTTAAAAGCTAGGTCAAGATTTTTAACTCATGAAATGATTTTGTGAACTCTAAAGGCATACTAAGACACCATGAGATAGCTTAGGGATGTAGAATACCTTAAGCTAGGTATTGATAAACATAGTTTCTATTTCAAGTTGTTTGTAGTTCCGTGGAGCTAACATATAACGGATCGGACTACGATGTTGAACGTTAGTATGGGATATCGAGGTAGGACTTCTATCCCTTCTCCTTGGTAGCCATGTTTTTAAAGGGTTTTGGCCACAAAGCATTTCCTTTTAAATGTTTTCAAGAAATGAAGTTTATTACTTATTTTCATTATTGGCTAAATAATGAATGATCATAATGAACGTAATGAGAATATCCGATAAATGAGACATGATAATGACATGACATTGGACGTGTCAGTTAGTACTATTCAAAATGATAAAATAGAACATGATGCCATATACAAAGATCAGGTTGTGGGGAGCGTGACCTTGGGGCAGGTCTCAAAACCCGACTAGACCACTATGGTGGTGATTCATATAGCTTTATTGAAAAAATGATAATGAGACTATCTATGGATGAATAAATGATTAATCGGTATGAATATATTTAATGAGCTTTAGTTAGTTATTTTTTAATTTATTTACCTTGTTTTATAACTTTTGTTTAAAAATGAATTACATGTTTAAATCAAATGTTTCCAAAAGTTTAGTCATATTGAGCCTTTTGTTCACATTTTTCTTGTTTAAAAACCTTTCCCCCTTACAGGTGGAATCTAGCTTAGGGAAAATTGAAGAATAGGGAAGAAACTGCAGGATTTGGACATTACAATCTAGGGTAATTATTTATAAACAAGGCATGTAATATTTTAATTTATTTTCCTTTTATTTGGACTGTGGTTATGTATTTAATATTGTCAATACTATGTATGCACACTAATGTGGGTTTGGTGGGGGCCAATAGTGTTTGTTTATTTAATATTTTAATTCGCTTTGCTTACTTTCATATTTTAACAAATATCTTAAGAATTTTTAAATATTTCACATTCTTATAATTAACTTAATACCCTTTAAAATGACGGTTTTTATTAAAAATTTAATTTATTTAACCTAATTAATCCACCACGTCACCTCTCGAACTTCAGAGCGTGACATAAATATCACATTTTCATTAAAAAATAGTTTTTTTAACTTAATTAAAAAAAAGATGTTAATATCACACCAATCACACAAATTTTACTTTTGTAATATGTATATTTAGCAAGCTGGTTTAATTATCCTACATGTTCACATATATTTGGCTATAGGGGGGTAAAAGGGTAACAAAATTAGATATGAAAACAACAATTTTTTTTTTTGGCTAGAAAAGATAAGGTGGAAATTATATTAGTTACAATGCACTTGCAATGTTTTTTAGCATACCATGCACAATGATGTGTTGAATTCTCTTATTTCTTTTATCATCATTTTCCATATTAAAATTATGAGATTACCTGACACAAAATATAGGAAGATTAAAAAGAATGATAATAAGAAGCTAACTTTTTAATATTATTGAAATGATGGACAAATAAAATATAATAAATAAACTGAAAATATTATTATACTCTTATTAATAAAAGAAAATAAATAACTTCTGTATGAATAGAAAAGTATTATTTTTAGAAATGCCCTCAACCTACCTACCTTATTTTACTTTGTTTCTTATTTTGTAAAACTAATCAAAATAGCCCTGTGATTTAAAGAAAACAGGTCAAAAACCCTCTTCTTCTAATTCTGTTTATAAACTTAACAGATTGCTCACATGACATTACCATTAAAGATTAAAAAATATATTAAAATTTTAATTAAATATTAAAAAAAAAAAACATATTTTACTTTAATTTACCTTTTTATTTTTCTTCTCTCTTCATTCCTTTTCTTTCACTTTCTTTCAATAAAGATGAAAATATTGGTACTTTAATTTTACAAAAATTTTAAAGCAAATATTCGAAATCGGTAGAAATTTTGACAAAAATTACAGCGATTTTAAATATATCTCTAGTACTTTAAAATACAATAAACATTAAAAAACATAAATAAACATGATTTACATAATAAACTTCATACATATTATATTTGTCAATAATAAATGAAGTTTTGTGAGGCCCAAACATAATTAAAATTCCATTTTCTTCAAACAATATTGATGGCATGACATGTTATTTGACTAGTGCTAAATATAGTTATGAATATGCTACATGTTGGTTTATTGACTTCTTCCCATTATATTTCCATAGGTGGATCATTGTGAATTCTCATATTTCTTTGCTTGAGATGGTGGTATTATGCTTGGATAAGGCTAATTGAAAATTTCATAACCATCATAGTTTCTGAAGTCCTGATTGTGTGAATAATAAGCATGAGGAGCCTTATTGCATTCTTGATGTCCTTGCTCTCTCCTTGTAAATTCATAGGACAAATATTTATTTATTGAAAATATAAAGTACCGATAGATTATTTAAAAGAAAAAATACATAAATTTTATAATTTCTAATATTACCAAAATTTTGTTGAAATTTCGCTAATATATATCGAAATTTTGTACAAAATACACTACAAATTTTTTGATATTGATATTTTTATCTAAATTTGCCTATATTTTTTATACTTCTTTGATATTTTATGAAAATCAATAATATAATGAAAAGATATTTCAATACCTTGAAGTTTTTGAAATTTTCATCAAAATTTCTAAAATTTCCTCAAAATTTTCATCCTTGGTTGGTATCATCTAATTTTGTTGACGCTTTCTAATCGGTGGTGGTAAGGCAGTAGAATTTTCATTTTAATTTTTTACTTGGCATATATTATTTTTTAATATTAATTATTTTTATGCATTTAATTAAAATTTTAATATATTTTTTAATCTTTAATGGCAATGCCATGTCAGCAATCTGTTAGGTTTATGAACAAAATTAGACAAAGGAGGTGTTTTGACTTTTTTTTTATAAATCAAAGGACATTTTGATCTGTTTTGTAGAATTAAAGAGCAAAATGAAATATGGTACAGAGCTTAGGGATATTTAGGAATATAGTCCATAAAAAAACTCTAACATTAATGACCCAACATAAAAATTCAACAAGTGATCAAATTTGCCATCTAGATCTAGATCTAATTTTATTTTCGGTTTAAAAGTGACCATAGTTTTATGCTGATAAAATTGTAATTCTCCTTGATAGAAAAAATCATATCACATGAGAGGATAATAATTATTTATTTTTATTTTTATTTTTTTGTTTTTTTGGTTGCAATCTTTTAACTTACTTGATAACCATTAATAAAGTCTTCTTGAAATATCAAAGTTTATCCGCATATCCCTAATCTTTTTTATTAAAAAATTTGGACTGGATCAAAATGATATCCTAAAATGAAAGCTTTCATCAATTAGTTTATATCTCTTAATTTTTTGTGTGCCTAATTCAATTATTAAGGGGTCAATTGCACATATAAAATAACACAAAACTAAATTTGCAAGACCATGATACATATACATATACACATAAGTACTAATTAATCGAGCTTGGGTACTGCAAACAATGGGAAAAAATCATGAACCTCATTATTTAGTAATCTTCATATGGATGATCTTCCTTGTCTTCTTTGAATAATTAGGTTGGTTTTATTGGTACATAGCATTAATTTTTTGTCGATGGAGGTCATTCTAAATACATATATATTGCAAATAAATGGCATACTTCAAAAAAAAAATAAATAAATAAAACTTTTCGAACTTGAATTCAAGGCTTATTTCAATGAAAATAGTGATCATACACAATTGAAAAATGTATAGCTAACCTTAATTTCAAGCATATAGGCAAACCAACTTTATTATTATTATTTTATTTTTTTGAGAAGAAGCCAATTTTTTGGTTCCCATGTTTTAGTGCAGTTTACTACATAAGTTTAAATTAAAATTCAAACTTTTGGTCACAATTTTTTTCCTTAAAAAATTAACTTTTTACTCAATCTTACAAACCAATGAACCAAACGGACCATTTATTTTTGACATAATTAAAATGCACTAAATATAACTAAGAATTTCATTTTTGCTAACTTGTTTTACACCTATAACACCCTAAAATTTAATTAAGTAAGGTTAGCATGTAAATGGTAGATTTATATGCCTTAATGTAATTTAAACTTAATTTAAACATTTTTTGGTATATTTTAAATTTATCTCACTTTTAGTTATTTTTATTTGTTATTTTGAATCCTTGAAATAAAACAATTTGCCAAATGTCTAATATGTCCTTTTGAAAAACTATGTGTTGGAACATAGTTTTTACTCCATAAAACCACAATTTTCTCTATTTATTCCACTCTCCCTCTCCTTACTCTCTCATTCTTTCTCAAACTCTCCCTCTCTTTTCCCTGTCTCTCTTGCTATATCTCTCGCTCTCTCGCTATATCTCTCTCTCTCTCTCTCTTCCCTCTAAAATTTTTGTTTCAAAATTTTGAGTCCAAGTTTCAAATCTTAGTTGGATTGGAGGCCTAGGGACGCATTAGAGCTACTCAAACTCGATTCAAACTCAGATTCAAGGTTAGTTGCTCTATTTTTCAAAATTTCAAACTTTTTCCCAAATCCTCCAAATTTCTTTGTATGTTGAAATTTGAGTTTATAAAGCTTAGGAAACCTTCAATCTAAGTTAGTAGACGCAAATAATCTAGAATCTAAGTTTGATTTTGCTAAAATCAGATTTAATCACATTTTTTCCTTTTTCTTCATTTTTGGATTTTTTTAAAAATCTTTATGTAAATCTTGTTTAAAGTTGTTTAAAAGTGTTCTAGTACGTTTTTCTAGCATATATGAACATTACCTATGCTTGAGAACTGAGAAAATAGGTTTGGATTGAGATTTTGAGTTCGAGGAGGCCAAGATTCAAAGTCTTGGGTCCCCCAACTTTTTTCAGTTTGGTGGGCCGATGATGAGCATCGACAAGTGAGACTCATGAGTTCGACATGCCATGTTTTTAAATGGTTTTGGCCTTAAAGATTCTTTCAAAATGTTTTCAATAAATGACAATGTTTTAAATATTTTCAAAGGGGGCCTTTGGCCATAAGAAGATTTCTTGCCAAATGATTTCTTCCAAATTGATTTTTAAAGAATGATTAGAAAGAACTTCTTAGTATCTTTCATTATTTGTTGAGAAAATGATTGATCATAATAAATCAAATAATAAATGTAAATGAGAACATTTGGTAAGATAAGACCTAAATAATGACATGGTATTGGACACGTTATATATATATATATATATACCGCCCAGGATAAAATAATAGAGCATGACACCATACTCAAAGATCGGGTTGTGTAGAGAACGACCTTGGGGGCAGGTCCTGAAACCCAGCTGAGCCACTACAGTTGTGATACTATGGCTTTGCCAAAGAACAAATAATAAAGAATAATTCCAGATAAATAGGGATTCCAAAGGTAAGGATGAATTTAATATGTTTTACTCATCTTTCTGAAATTTTGTGAATTATTTTCAAATATGAGAATTTATGTTTAGAATTAATATTTTCTAAACCTAGTCCTACTGAGCCTTCCGCTCACATTTCTTTGTTTGTTTTTAAAACCCTTTCCCTCTAGGTAGGTTGCAGCTAGGACCGACTAGGAGGCAACAGGTTAAACTTGTGAGTTGTAGAAATTATGTTTGGGCTATTTCTTTATTTAAATCAAGACATATATTATTTAATTTTTATTTCTTGTATTAGACTGTGATTGTTATATTTTATTGTTGATACCATGTGTGCACACTAACGTGGGTCCGGTAGGGCCTAGCTCATGTTTATCTATCTTTGATATTTTATTTCATGATTAACTGTTTCAAAATAACGATAATTGTTTTTAAGAATTTTTTTTTTAAACTTTACATTTTTCAAAATGCCCCAAAACATTTAATTGGTGATTTTAATGAAAAATCTAGTTTAATTAACTGAATTAATCCAACACCACTACTACAGATTGCGGATTCCATGTAGGTTTAAAACCGTCGTGAAATTTTTCGACAATGGTTTTTAACCGTTGTGGAATAGCAAAACTAGTGGAAATGGGCTTAATCTACCACAACAGTTTTTAGAAAAACAGTCGTGGAAATCTACGTACCATGACGGTTTTTCTGAAAACCATCGTGGAATATGAAGTTTTTATGATGGTTTCTAGAAAAACAGTCAAGGAAGATCTACCTACCATGATGGTATTTCTAGAAACCGGTGTGGAAGACTAATATTCCACGATGGTTTTCAGAAAAATAGTTGTGGAAGATCTATCTACCACGATGATTTTTCTAGAAACCATCATGGAAGACTATTTTCGACTACTATTTCTACAAAAACCATCGTGGTAGGTAGATCTTCCATGACAGTTTTTCTAGAAACCATCGTGGAAAATTTTTCTTGCCAAAAAAAATTTTTCCAAAAATTTTTGGAATCGCATAGGATGGCCAGTCCTATGTATTGTCCATTGTAAGAAGGCCTGATTATATACAAAAATTGATGTATATTGAAATTACAAGGTATTTATGAGATCATTTACATTTGCACTATTTTAAGCAATTGTGGATCTACTATCTCTATCTATCTATCTAAAAGTTATATACCTATTTACAAATTGTAGTCACTCTGATCTAACTTCATGTATATCCGCATGTATATAAAATTCTTTTCTTCCTAAGGCTAGTATACCACTTGTAATTATATCTCGCATGAAATGTAGAATAAAAAAACCACATTCTATGTTTCCTTGTTGTCTTGGACACTTACGTTTGGAATATAGTGTTTTGTTTGGTCAGTTTGTGACACCGCTTCTCACTTGAAGCTTCCAATCGTTAAGCGCCCTAACAATGTTTAAATGAATTAATAGACAATACAATTATGTAGAACTAAAAACAGTTAATTTTAAAAGAGAACATTAATACTTACAATCTTATGACTGATACGAAATCGTCACGTCGTGGGTGTCTGAGGGGATCTAACCAATAGATTTGTTCTTCCCATGGTGAAATAAGTGCCAACATCCAATGTTATCCAACATTGCATGGTAGGAAGAGTAATTTCCCCCTTGGTGCTTGAGCTAATAGGTGGAGAAGTGACAAGTCGCACTCTCTGCAATCACTCTGTAGGTCTATTGCAGCACTTGAAACAAGCATCGAAGATATGAAGCTGAAATTTTGTGCCAAGCCTTGAAGTTTACAATATTCCACCAAAAAACTACAATAAAAAACAATACAATAAATTATTTGAAAGCACCTTACAACTCTACCTATATTTTAAAATTTATGAATTAAGGATGGAGTTATTACTTGAGGTATACCAGGATACAGTTCGTCTAGATTTTTTCAAAGTTGATGAAGTAGTAAACGTCTTCATACCCGACAGAGATAGGCAATTCATTGCCAGTGACATTTACCGGTATCAAGCATTAAATCATCGACCCATCGTGCATGAAAGAATGTGCGTATAGAGCCAACTGCATAAATTCTTGAGGTACTAAAGCGAAGTTAAATGCATGTAGTGGCTCATTTACAACGGGCTGTTCTTGTTATTGTTCTACCTCAGGTTGTGATTGTCTTGCTTTTGTAGGGATTTTATTTTTTTGGCATTTCTTTTTTATTAGACCTTGTTGAACGTGGCTAGGTGCTTGACTCATCTTTGTCAATGCGATGACTTCAATTAACCTCTTTGGCCATGCGATGAAACTTTTGATGGGTTCACCCATAGTTGTTGCTTTAAGTGTTGGAATAGGCAATTTAGTTGTTCTAAATCTGATGGTAGTGATGCTAATGCGCACGTTTTCTTCCCCTAAAAGTCTTCCAAGAACTGTATCAATTAGAAGACTCTCCATTCATGCCTTCCTAAGCACAATAAGTGCACACCCACCATTAATTCTATCCTCAACAAAGAGCCTACATTCTTAGGCTTGTTCGGGCTCTTAACGAGGAGGTGACAATTGGACTTTTGGAGCTTCTAGACCTATTGCATCATTATTGGGAAGGTTACAACTAGCCTTGAAGCTGTTGCATTGTGAGATGCTATCATCTGTCGACTTGGCACGTCCTCGAGAAATGAGCTCGATCACAAGACCTCATAGTTCTACAATCTCCATATGCATCTTCGACATTTGAGAATTCAATTTTGAAGTACGATCAGAGATCGAAGTATTGAGACTCTTTCACATACTTAGATTGACCACAAACATATCCTGAATGTTTCGATTTCCCTAATACCCTCATCAAAATGTCATCGTTACCGACCGATTGGAAGCTTCCTTAACTTTGTTGCATCGTGTATTTATCCTGTAAAACAAAAACAAAGCCATATTATTCTTAAGATCCTTCAATAGGTATTAAATTACAAATTAATGGTTTGTGCTCAAAAAACTTACAATCAATTTCCAATTTATGCTACTTTTGGATTTTTAAACTGTCCATCAGGACCTTGACGTGATTTTACTCACAACTCCTCTCATGTTGGTAGCACACCTGTCTTAGCTAATTATGTTACGCTATGTTAGTAACATATTAATGATAGAATAATTGATATATGTAATATGAGTAAGGTATTAACGTACCAATGATTGCTCGAGCTCTCTATATTCAACTTGGCCAACCACAGAGCAGCATTCATTTTGTGCTCTTATTTTTCTTGCATTTGATGATAACAACTAGAATTTGGTGGGACGTTGATACCTCACAAAAGCTTCCCAATCGTCATCGTTTATGAAGAGGTAGTAGTATACTACTATAGGAGGCCGTCTATATACATTTTCATCCTCCTCCAAAATGGAAAGGTATGGCTGTACGAAGGTAATGTAGAGGTCAGATCTAATCCCTTTGCTAATTGGCTACAAACCTTCAAAGCCCTTTTCCTATACCAATCCTCGATTGTAAAAGCTTCGTAAATCTCTCTCCAAATCATGTCTTTTACTTGATCCAAATCCTTAGACCTCTAATCTTTTGTCCATATAAGAACAGGCTCTCGACTAAGGACTTCGATCCAACTGCTTAATTCATGGCTGGGTGCGCCTTTTGGTTAACCTTTCAAATCAAATGTCACTTCAATTCTTAAACCTTTCTTTCTCATTTGATAAACTTTTTTCATCAATGTAGCACTTTACTCATAGTCTACTTTTGGATTGAATTTGGTTTGCCTTCATGGCTTATTGCATGGCTTTCCCTTGCTATTACGATGAAGATGAAGTGCACTCTTTGTACTCGTCCTTGTACTGGTCACTATCGACCTCGGGAGACATTGTGCCTGTGCGAAGTAAGCAAAAACTAACACACACATAGTAATATTAAATTACATCTTACAGTCAAAAGTTAACATATTCTAAATTGATATATGACACAATTACATATTAAAAATCACATATTTCAATTACATAATTTCATATATTTCACAATTACCACATATTCACATCTTCACATATTCATTAGTTTACAAATTTCAATTACATAATTTCACATATTCACAATATTCACATCTTCATATATACAAAAGTTTACAATTTCAATTACACCACTGTTAGTGATGTGTCCTAGGCCAATTATGTAATGACCACATTTTGACTTTGTTACATTTGCATTTTATTAATAAAGAGGCATTTTCATTATTGTTTTTTATTCTAATTCCATGAATAGTTAATTTTACCTAAGGTCATCAAGTATGTGACTTGATAGTAAAACTCTTAAGTGAAAATTGAATTCTATTCTAAATTATCCCTAGTTGGTCATATTATTAGGATAATAATGAATGAAGACTAGTATGAAGTTTGATTGATGATTATGTTTTACTAATCATGTGTATGAGATACTAAGTCAACTCATAGATACATATTTGAGAAATGATGTATTGGATCGACCCGCTATGAGAATACTGCATGGATAATTGTCATAAGTGGTTCCCATCACAATAGTATTATCCTAGTCCTCTAACCTAAAATCACCATTGTTTTCTACATGACAAGTTCTATATTTTGACACATTCTAATATTATCTTTAACAGGATGATAGAATAGATTGTTGTTGGATATAGAGTGAATCATGTGAGGAATATGAGTGATTAAGAAGGAATTTGTCCCTCATTTATAATGAGAAAGATATCTATAGGCCTCTCGATAAGTTAGATAGAAGAAAATTGTATGGCCATACTGGAATGAATTGATAAGGGTTATCAATATCAGTCTACTTAAGATTGAGAAATAATATGATTGAATGGTATAAGGATGACATAAACCATGCCTGATATTCAATCAATATATTTAGTGACAAAAGGACTTTAATACTTATTGTATATTAGGTTATATCAGATTATTGACATTTGCATAACTTGGGTAATTATAATATCTTGCTAGAGGCCGCTTATGATTTGTGGGCCATAAATACAATTTCAAGCCCACCACCAACATTATGTGAACCTACAGGGGTCGCACACTTAGAACATACTAAAAACAAATTTTGGGTTTACTGTGTCTAGGTTCCCTGAACTTGATAATGTCTAGATTCAATATACTAAATATGTCTAGGTTCATTAAATTTGACATTGTCTAGATTCTATGAATCATATTTGAATTACAGCTTACCTTAGTTAAAATCTGACTCTTTCTCAAAGTCTATATATATATATATATCTGTTTTAGGGTTTCTAGTCGAATTAGAAGAAAAAAGGCGATCTTTTATTCTAAAAGGAAAAAATATTAAAAACCATACAATTGGGGAGAGTCATTTAGCGCAAGGAGAGGGTGCTAGCACACCAATTTGGTTTTCGAGAGAGTTTGTTCATGTAGATACCTACAGAAGACGTTTCTCTAAGAAACAATGTCTGAATCCAATCTCGAATACAAAAAGCTCGAGTTAAGGCGTCACCGAAGTGAACCCCCTCTCTTCCTTGCAGCAATCTTGTGCCTTTTGTCATCTTGGTAAGATTCTATGACTTTCTTATCAATCTAATCAAATTGTATGAATCCTGTGAGGGTTTTGTAGGAATTAATTTTGATTTTTTGCTTCTTATTTGAATCATAAAATCCCATAAAACCCAACAGTGGTATCAGAGCAACTTGAAAATTTGATTAAATTGATTTTATATGGTTTTGTGTATATGTGACATGCATGGATACAATTTATACATTAATTAGATTAATGTGTGTGAGGTTTTATTTGATTAAACATTTTTACATTGTTAATTTGATTAATACGTTTATTGTTTCTTGTGACCTCTTGTTGTTAATTTGATTAATATTAAAATTTAACAAGAATCTAGTAATCTGTTTTAAGATGATTAAACGATATATTATAAATCTGGTTTCAATTTTATTAAGGTGGTAGTCTATTTAAATGTTAAACAGTAATAATCTATTTTGAATAGATTAAAATATATCATAGGATCTGTTTAATTGTTAAACAAGGATGATCGTTTAGAATAGATCAATAAATTTCATGAATCCGTTAAAGTGTTAAATAGAGATTAATTAATTTTGTTATGAACAAATTAGGTAATCTGATTAATTAAAATTAATGGATTTAGGCAGCAACTCATTCAAATGAGTAAGGTAAATCGTTTACCTTTCAAGGCACTACCGGTTGGACCCTGCAAGGGGCAATGCCCCTTGATCCCAAATTGATTCGTCACATAAATTGTTTTGGTCATAATAAAAATTTAATTTTAATGAAATTTTATTATTATGTTTATGTGTTTAGTGTATATTGCATGGTGCATAGCATGGCCCTTTTATACCAATGTGATTGGCAGGTTTTATTTATTTTTTTTTGGGTTTGTAATTTTAAATACGACTTGTGTGTCATTTTTCAATTTATTGTAATTTATTTATTTATTTAGTAGAAATAAAATAGTTTTGATTGCAATTTCCAATGTAAAATCAAAGCCCAAGATTAAGATAGATGGAAGTTCAAGATGGAGGCTCAAGATGGAGTCCATTCGTGGCAATCTAAAAAAATACATGGAGATGAAGATTACCTAGGATTGACCATTAACCTTCATATTGGCTTATGAAGATCAATCTAGATTTGGGCCATGCTATGACACGCTTTTTGTGTTATTATTATGCTATGTATGTGACGCTATGTATATGATGCTATGTATGTGATGCGACATAATAATAAACAATAAAATAAAATTAAAGTAGATCATTGAATATTAAGTCATTAAAATGCCTCCTATAATTCAACACTTGTCATGATTTGGATTGCTAAATATAGGTTCTACCAAAGTAGGGTGTGTTAAGCCATCTAGGTAAGACAAGATGGATAATAGTGATATCCATATGTTTGAAATGGTTAGACTTAACTAGGTTATCAAAATGGTTTTGGACCTAGGGCATTCGATGGGATTTTAATTAGCCAGCACATGTGCTGTCGAATCCCATATTTATCCAAGGGTTACATAAGATGTAATTGGTAAAGTGTTACCTACCTGAATAACCATACTTTAGGTGATAAGCCAAAGCTTACTTAAAGTGAGGTGAAATATGGATCTTGGCCCACTAAAATTACAATTGTTGTGATTGCCAAATTAATATTGTGGGTTATTAATTTGATAAAATTAGTGGGATTTAAATTATGCCTTGTTAAAAATTGTTTAATAAAATGCTAAGTACTCTGTGTATTTATTTGTTGTAGATAATGGCATTAAACACTACGAACGATCCTTGAGAAGGATAAGCTCAATAAGACAAACTTCCTTAACTGGTACAGAGACTTGAGAATTGGTCTTAAGCAAGAGAGGAAGGAATATGTCATTGATCAACCTATCCCTGATAAACTAGCTGTTAATGCTCCTAGAGCTCAAAAGGATGCTCACAGTAAGCATCTCAATGACTTTGTTGATGTCACTTGCTTTATGCTTGGAAGCATGGAATTAGAGCTTTAGAAGCAACTGATGGAAATAGAGGCTTATACCATGATAGGCCATCTCAAGGAAATGTTCCAAGAGAAAGCTAGAATTGAGAGGTTTGCCATCTTAAAGGCATTACTCTCGTGCAAGTTGACTGCTGGCGGTTCAATAAGTCCTCATGTTCTGAAGATGAAGGGTCATCTTGATCATTTGTAAAAACTTGGTCTTGAGATTAACCAAGAGTTGGCTGTTGACATCATTCTCCAATCTTTGCCAGATGCTTATGATGGGTTCATTATGAACTACAACACGCATAATATGGAGAAGACTATTTTTGAGTTGCATGGGATGCTTAAGACTGCTAAATAGAACATCAAGAATACCAAAGATGTTCTAATGGTTAATAAAGGGAAAGGTATGAAAAGGAAAGGAAAGGGTAAGAGCAAGAATAAGGCTCTCAAGGACTTTAAGAAGCCCAAGCCTAACCCCAAGCCCAATCCTAAACCTAAGACTATACGACCAAAGGATCGAGCATGCTTTTTTTGCAATGAGCCTGGTCATTGGAAAAGAAACTGCAAGCTCTATTTGGATTATCTAAAGAAGAAGAAGAGTAGTGCAACTACTCCTTTAGGTATTTATGTTATAAAAGTCAATTTGTCTACTTTTAATTCTTGGGTATTAGATACTAGATCTGGATCACTCATTTGTACTTATGTGTTGGATCTTAAGAGGAGTAGAATCTTGGCTAAAGGCAAAGTGGACCTACGAGTTGAAAATGGAGCAAGAGTTGTTGCTTTAGCTATAGGAATATATGAGTTGACTTTGCCTAGTGGACTTGTTTTAAGTTTAGAAAATTGTTATTATGCACCTGCTATGAGTAGGAATATTATTTTTGTTTCTTGTTTGGACAAGAAAGGTTTTGAGTTTATTATTAGGAATAATAAATGCTCCATTTACCGTGATAACATTTTCTATGGATATGCTCCATGAACGAATGATCTTTATGTCCTGAACATTCAAAACATAAACGAAAAGTCCATCTATAATATTAATACAAAGAAGTTTAAATCTAAAGATTTAAATCTACCTATCTTTACTGTCGTTTAGGCCATATAAATGAGAAATGCATTTCAAAACTCCATCAACATGGGCTTTTGAATTCATTTGATTTTGAATCATTTGAAGTATGTGAGTCTTGTTTATTAGGCAAAATGACTAAGACACCTTTTACTAGACAAAGTGAAAGGGCTAATGACTTATTGGGCCTTATACATTCTGATGTATGTGGACCATTAAGTTCCACTGCAAGAGGAGGTTTTTAGTACTTCATTATTTTCATAGATGATTTCAGTAGATATGGCTATGTCTATCTAATGAAACAAAGATCTAAATCTTTTGAAAAGTTCAAAATTTTCAAAAATGAAGTACAAAATCGAATTAGTAAAAGTATTAAAGCACTTTGATTAGATCGAGGTGGTGAATACTTAAACCAAGAATTCATTGATCAGCTTAGAGTTTGTGGGATAGTCTCACAATTAACTCCACCAGGAGCTCGACAATGGAATGGTGTGTCTAAATAGAGAAATCAAACTTTATTAGATATGGTTTGATCTATGATGAGTCAATCAGAGCTTCCAATATTCTTTTGGGGGTATGCTCTAGAAACTACTATGTTCATACTAAACAGAGTTTTATCAAAGGCGGTTCAAAAGACACCATATGAGATGTGGACTTGGAAGTTACCTAGTTTGTCTTTTCTTAAGATTTGGGGATGTGAGGCTTATGTGAAGCATCAAATTTCAAATAAATTGGCACCCAAATCAGACAAATGCCTTTTTGTGGGATATCCTAAAGAAACTAAAGGATATTACTTATACAATTCAACTAGATCAACAAGTAGTTGTTGAGCCTGCACAAGTAGCACAAGGCCCGAGGAGGTTTGGTAGGACACGTCAGAGCCCTAAGAGATATGGATTTCTCTTAACTGATAATAATGATATGATGATTATGGATCAAAATGAGCCCACATCCTACCAAGAAGCCATGAATAGTCTTGATTGTGATAAATGGCTAGAAGCCATGAAGTCAAAGATGCAATCCATGTATGACAATCAAGTATGGACTTTGATTGATCCGCCTGATGGTTTAAAGACTATTGGGAACAAATGGGTTTTCAAAAAGAAAACAGACATGGATGGCAATGTACATACCTTTAAAGCAAGACTGGTTGCAAAAGGTTTCAAGCATACACATGGTATAGACTATGATGAAACTTTTTCACTAGTTGCTATGCTTAAATCCATTCAGATTTTCCTCGCCATAGCTACATACTATGATTATGAGATTTGACAAATGGATGTCAAAACAGCATTCCTTAATGGAAACCTACTTGAGGATGTGTATATGACACAACCCAAGGGTTTTGTTAGTCTTGAAAATTCTAGAAAGGTTTGCAAACTTCAAAGATCCATTTATGGATTGAAGCATGCATCTTAGAGTTGGAATCTTCATTTTGATGAAGCAATCAAAGAGTTTGGCTTCATCAAAAATGAAGATGAGTCTTGTGTTTGCAAGAAGGTTAGTGGGAGCACAATAATCTTTCTAAGAGGCTTATTGGCCTAAGTTAGAGTACATACATTGACAACGTCTTGAATAAGTTTAGTATGCAAGATTCTAAGAGGGGATTCTTGCCATTGTCACATGGAATTAGTCTCAGCAAGACTCAGTGTCCAATGACACAAGATGAGAGAGACCGCATAAATAAGATTACATATGCTTCTGCTATTGGATCTATCATGTATGCAATGTTATGTACTCGACCTAATGTCTCATATGCCTTAAACATAACTAGTAGATACCAATTAGATCTAGGTGAAAGTCACTGGAAAATAGTCAAGAATATCCTTAAACATTTGACAAGAACTAAGGATGCATTCTTACTATATGGAGGAAAGGAAGATGAGCTTATTGTAAGTGGTTACAGAAATGCCAGCTTCCAATTCGACAAGGATGACTTTCGATTGTAGTCAGGTTATGTGTTCTATTTGAATAGAGGTGCAGTGAGCTGGAGAAGTTCAAAGAAAGACACGGTTGTAGATTCTATAATAGAAGCTGAATAAATGGCCACCTCAGAAGTAGCTAAGGAAGCAATTTGGATCAAAAAGTTTATTACTAGATTGGGTGTTATTCCTAGTATATCAGATCCAGTAGACTTGTATTGTGATAATAACACGGCCATTGCATAGGCTAAGGAACCTAGATCACATCAACGATCCAAACACATACTCAGGTGTTATCATCTCATTCTAGAAATCATTGAGAGAGGAGATGTAAAGATATGTAGAGTACCTACAAATGACAATGTTGTTAATCCACTCAGTAAGCCTCTTCCATAGCCTAAGCATGAGAGTCATACCAGGTCAATGAGTATTAGATACAATATTGATTGAGCCTAGTGCAAGTGGGAGATTGTTGGTGATGTTTACTTGGCCAATTATGTAATGACCACATTTTGACTTTGTTATATTTGCATTTTATCAATAAAGAGGCATTTTTATTATTGTTTTTTATTCTAATTCCATGAATAGTTAATTCTGCCTAAAATCGTCAAGTATGTGACTTGATAGTATGAAGTTTGACTGATGATTATGTTTTACAAATCATGTGTATGAGATACTAAGTCAACTTATAGATACATATTTGAGAAATGATGTATTGGATCAACCTGCTATGAGAATACTACATGGATAATTATCATAAGTGATTCTCATCACAATAGTATTATCTTAGTCCTCTAACCTAAAATCACCATTGTTTCCTACATGACAAGTTTTATATTTTGGCACATGCTAATATTATCTTTAATAGGATGACGGAATGGATTGTTGTTGGATATAGAGTGAATCATGTAAGGAATGTGAGTGAATAAGAAGAAATTTGTCTCTTATTTATTATGAAAAAGACATCTATGGGCCCATCGATAAGTTAGACTGGAGAAAAATCTATGGCCATACTAGAATAAATTAATAAGGGTTATCAATATTAGTCTACTTAAGATTGAGAAATAATATGATTGAATAGTATAAGGATGACATAAACCATGCCTTATGTTCAATCAAGGTATCTAGTGATAAAAGGACTTTAACACTTATTGTATATTAGGTTATGTTGGATTATTGACATTTGCATAACTTGGGTAATCATAATGTCTTGCTAGAGGTAGCTTATGATTTGTGGGCCAAAAATAGAATTTCAAGCCCACTGCCAATGTTATGTGAACCTATAAGGTTGCACACTTAGAATAAATCAAAAATGAATTTTGGGTTTATTGTGTCTAGGTTCAATGAACTTGTTAATGTCCAGATTCGATGTACTAGATATGTCTAGGTTCATTAAATCTGACATTGTCTAGATTCTATGAATCATATTTGAATTACAGCTTACCCTAGTTAAAATTTGACTCTTTCTTGAAGTCAATATATATATATATATATATCTGTTTTAGCGTTTCTGGCTGAATTAGAAGAGAAAAGGTGTTCTCTTATTCTAAAAGGCAAAAACATTAAAAACCCTAAAATTAGAGAGAGTCATTTAATGCAAGGAGAGGGTGCTAGTGTTTTTGAGAGAGTTTGTTCGTATGGATACCTACAGAGGGCGTTGCTATAAGTAACAACATCTAAATCTGATCTCAAATACGAAAAACTTGAGTTAGGGTGTCATCGAAGTGAACCCACTCTCTTCCTTCCAGCAATCTTGCCTCTTTTGTCATCTTGTTAAGATTCTATGACTTTCTTATTAATCTAATCAAATTGCATGGATTCTACGAGGGTTTTGTGGGAATTAATTTTGATTTTTCGCTGCTTATTTGAATCACAAAATCCAACAAAACCCAACAACCACATATCCACACCTTCACATATTCACAAGTTTATAATTTCATGATTTCACACTTTCATGAAATTGTGAAGGGTGAGCTAGGGGGGTAGGGGGTGGGTGAGGCAAGGAGGGTGGGACGAGGGAGCAGGAGGGGGTTGGGTGGGTGGGGTGAGGGGGTAGGTAGGGGGTGGGTGGTGTAGGGTGCCAGGCACAAGGGGTGGTGGGTGGGGCAAAAGGGGCTAGTGGGGGTGGGTAGGGGACAAAGGGGTGGGGCGGGGTGGGTGGCGAAGGGGTGGGGAGGGGTTGGAGGCAGGACACGGGGTGGGTAGGGCAAAGGGGTGGGGGACAAGGGGGGTGGTGGGTGGGGCCAAAGGGGGGCCATAGGGAGGGGAAGAAGCAAGAGAGAGAGGGAGGGGGTAGGGGGAAGAGGGGGAGGCAGAGCTTATCGGTGTAAGCAGGCGACGACAATGGTAGTGGCGGTGGTGGCCGCGGCGACGGTGGATAGTGATCTTTTGAGGGAGAGAGAGAGAAAGAGGGGGATTTTAGAGAAAAAGGGAGCACTTTTAGAGAGAGAGGGAGGGGTATTCAAAATGGTGAGATGGGCGCACCTTTCAAAATTTTTAAAGGTGGAATACAATCTTCCACATGGAAGAAAATGTGTAGGTGGAGGATAAAATGCCTTCCACTACGGTTTCTCAATAAACCATCGTGGAAGGTATTTACAGCATAAAAAATGCTATAATAAATATTGGCTTCCACAACGGTTTCCTGAGAAATCGTCGTGGAAGGTATTTTATAGCACAAAAAATGCTATAAAAAATATTGGCTTCCACAACAGTTCCCGAGAAACCATCAAGGAAGGTATTTTATAGTATCAAAAATGCTATAAAAAATATGGACTTCCATGACGGTTTCTTGAGGAACTATCGTGGAAAGTATTTTAAATATAGGATTCAACGATGGTTTCTCAAGAGACCATTGTGGAAGGTTTTTACAGCATTTAATATGCTGTTGAAACAGGGTCTTCTATAGCATATTGTTTCCACGATGGTTTATTGAAAAACCATTGTTGAAGGCACAATATTTGATTTAAAAAAGGAGTTTTCCACGACGATTTATGACAGTTTATTTATAAACTATCATAAAAAATTAGTATACTTGCAACTTACATATGTTTTTCTCTTCTGCCCAAGGTAGCCAGCCCATGTGTTAAGCATCCAATGGCCCAGAATGTAATGTATACTTTTTCTCTACATTCATCACAAATATAACTATAAATAGATATCTTAAAAAGAGATGAAAAAGCAAGAAATTAAAGAAATATTTTAAAATAAATTAACATAAATTGGTTTATAGATGCTCATTTTTTTCTCTTATTTTTCATTGGTTCCTCAATACATATCCATTCCACATCTTTACGAAGCAAGTGCGAAACATTATCTTTAAAATTATCTATCTCTTCTACTAGTGGTAATCCCTTTGTGAATAAAGGGATGTCTGTGCAATCCTCGTCAACTTCTTCACCATCGATTACTAATCTTGGCCTCATCAGGACAACTAGAGACAACTCCATGGCTTAGGGATCTGTAGTATAAGAAACTTGAATTGCTTGTGATGCGATAATGAAGGGATCATTCCTGCATGCTAATTTTCTAAAGTCAACCTTCATGATGTCATCATTATTGTTCTTAACATAGTTGTTGTCAGCCCACTTACACTTAAAAAGTGTTATGCACAATCTCCTATAATCAAGTTCCTAAATATCTTTAATGAAACCAAAGTAGTTCATGGTCCCATATACCGGATTCTTGTCCTCGGCGGAGGCAATATGCATAGCCTTTGCACAAATAGTCACACCGCTATTTTGCACAGGGGCTTCTCATCTCTTTTGCTAGTGTAGAAAGTGTAACCATTAATGGAATATGATGTATACCTTGTAACTATCGATGACGATCCTCTAGCTAGGTTCTTCAAGTCCTATGACATGCCTTCATCTTGTGATGTGAAGCACTTGCCATAGATGTGTGCTCTAATCCACAACTGAAAGGTCTGGTTGTGTTTATCTTGCAACCACTTATCATTTCTTACTCTTTTTGGGTTTTTGTTTTTTAATTCCTTCATGTGCACCTCAATGAAAGGCTCCACTTCATTAGCATTGTGCAAGATATAAAGACAATCTTGCTTCCACTCCTCTCAATTTATTGATGAAGGATTGCTAGTAGATAGTCCTCTAGCCACAATGTTTATAGTCTTAGGCATCCCAATTGTGCTGCATTAGATAGGTATTCCGAGCAAAATTCAACTGATTCCTCAACTATGCAACTTTCTGCAATATATCCCTCTAGCCTATTTTGATTCTTCAAAGAGCCCTTCAAAACCTTCATATATCTTTCAAATGGGTACATCCATCTCAAATAAACTGGTCCGTATAACTTAACTTCACGTATTAAGTGTATCGTTAGATGAATCATGATGTCAAAAAAAGTCAATAGAAAATACTTCTCAAGCATGCATAAGGTTTGCACCAACTCTGATTGCAGTGAATCTAGCATAAGTGGATCAATTACCTTAGAGCATATTGAGTTGAAGAACGAGCACAACTTGGTAATTGCAAATCTCACATCCTTTATTAGAATTCCCCGCAAAGCAAGTGTTAGTAATTGCTACATCAACACATGACAATCGTGTGTTTTCATGCCAATAAGTTTCAAATCCTTCATCGGCACCAACTTTTTAAAGTTTGAAGAATACTTATCTGACACTTTCAAAGAAGCAAGCCATTCACAAAGCTTTCTCTTCTCCGCTCTTGATAACGTGTACTTCATCGGAGGTAAGTAAGTGTAGTTCCCTCCTTTCTTAGGAAATAAATTAGGTCTAATCTCCACTTCCATGAGATCGAACCGAGCTTTTTCACCATCCTTAGTCTTACCTGGAATGTCAAGCAATGTGCCGACTATGGATTCACAAACATTTTTCTCAATATGCATAACGTCCAAGCAATGGTAAACAAAAAGTGTCTCCCAGTATGGAAGATCAAAAAAGATTGATTTTTTTTCCATGGTCTATCAATCGGCAACTCATCCTTACCTTGCTTTCTATTCTCGAATATGACTCTTATATCTTTTACCATTTCAAATATTTGTTCACCTGTCAAAGGACGAGAAGCGTCTCTTTCTTTGCTGTTGTCATCAAAGGCTTTCTTTTGTTTGCCGTAATGATGATCTCTTAGCAACCATCTTCTACGACCAAGAAAAACTGTTTTCTTACCATTCTTCAACCGTTTATGAGACGTTTTCGTCATGCAAATAGGACAACCAATAGAGCTCTTCACCAAATAACCAGATAAATTGCCATATGCGAGGAAGTTATTAATTGTCCATATCAACATTGCATGGAGTGTGAACATCTCTTCTCGATAAGCATCTCTAACTTCAACTCCATTTTCTCACAAGTCTTTTAGGTCATCGATTAACAGTGCCAAGTATATATGAATGTCATTGCCTAGTTGGTGATGACCCGAAATCACTAAAGACAACATTAAAACTTTCGCTTCATGCCCATCTTTGGAGGGAGATTATAGTTAATAAGTATTACGAGCCAACTGCTATGCCTACTACTCCTGTTATCATGTGGGTTCATTCCATTTGTCGACAAAGCGTAATGTATATTTCTTGGATTCGCACTAAAGTCAAGATGATCGACTTCAAAAGTGTTCCATTGTGGTGAATCCACTGGGTGTCTAAGCATAGCATTATCGACCCATTTGTCATGATGACATGTCAAATTCTTGGCATGTTTTGGGTTTCCGAATAAATGCCTCAAATGTGGTACCAGTGGGATGTACCATAACACTTCTTTGGCACTCCATTCTTACCATCTTTTGGTTCCTTTCCTTTCTTCCACCTTGCTTGTTGACAAACCAGACAATAATTCTCGTCCTCATACTTATTCCTATAGAGAACACAATCATTTTCACAAGCATGAATTTTCTTATAATCCATTCCCAAAGTGCTCAAAGTCTTCTTAGCCTCATACATACTTGTTGGTAATTTATTACCCTCTAGTAGAAGCCTTCCTAAAAGTTCCAAAAGCTTTGTAAAACTAGAATTTGACCAGCCACCCGATGCTTTCAAATTCTATAATCCAACTAAAGCGGACAATTTGGTGAAATTGGTATACCCCTTATATATGGGTGTCTCGGCATCATTCATCATCGGCATCATTCATCATTGTTTCAAGCACATCTGAACGGTGCATGAAGTGTTCTTCCAAATTATTGACCATGTCAACCATATTGTTATGATCATCCATATTATCCTCCACAATAGATTCCTTCCCTTTACTTACTAAAGTTGGATTATTGAAATTAGATTCGCCATGGAAATGCCACGCTTAATAACTACTTATAATTCCATTTTGGAATAAATGTACTCTAACAATTGGAATTGGATGCAATCTATAGTTTCTATATTGAACATAAGGACACCAAAGTTTATCACCATTGGCATGACTTTTAGCAAAATCTAAGAACTCTTCCACACCATTCACATATTCGTTAGAGAATCGAAAATCCCACATCCATTTCCTATCCATTTTGCAAGTCCTAAATGGAAATAATAAAAAGAAAATATTCAATTAAAATGAATTTCACAAATTATATACATACCCACCATATATAATATTCGATCTAATCATAAAACAAAAACATCACACGCCATAAAACAAATTACACATACCCATTATATAACAAATAAATCAAACCCATAATCCATAAGACAATTATCATAGAATAATCAACAAAATCAATGACAATTTTTCAATTTTGGATTAATTAAACAACAAAATCAACAACAATTTAACAATTTCTAACAAAAAACTTACAATTTTGAATAAGATTAAGAAGTGTGGAGACGGAGAGGGATGGCAGCAAATGTTTTAGAGGGCTCTGTGTTCGTTTTTGAAAGGTGAGTTTTTGATTTGTATCTAATTATTGAGGTGGAAAGGGGTTGTTAAGTGAGATACCAAGACGGTTTTAAAAAAAAACCGTCATGGTAAGTGTGGAAGCTACCACAACGGTTTTTTTAAAAACTGTCATGGTAGTTTCCTCACTTAACAAGATGGTTTTCGTGTTCATGAGTATAACTTGCCGCTTTTTTTCCTTATCACGACAGTTTTTGAGAAATGGTCATTAAATGAAGGTTGTATAATCTCGAATTTGTTATTATGTATGTCACTTCTTATACCTCGGGCCATGACAGAATGGTATTAGAGCCTCAGGTTATGATCCTTAGAAATCATGCACACATAGGTATGACAGTGAAAAACCTCTAGCAGTCCAATTTTGTTTTAAAATTAAGAGAATGGCACCTTGGCATTATCTAGCTACTGCTGACGTGAGTCTCACGAATGAGGGAAGTATAATAGGAGCTACATTTGTCACTTTTCAGTAGATGGTCGCGAGGGCTAGACCTGGCAATTTTGGGGCTAATCACCGGCATGAGTGCTTTATGGAGCTTTAGCGTGCGCCTATCCCAACTTTTGATGGTAATGGGGGTTCGCAAGAGGCTAAATGTTGGTTAGACCGAGTAATGTATCAAGTGGAATTTGTGGCTTACAAGCCGGTAGGCTATGCTAACATTTGGTAAAGCAATCAAACAATCTGGAGAATGATAGGAATATCAACGGGGAAAGATTAAGGAATTGTTCCATAAGCGTTATTTCTACAGGGATGCAGAGATCAAAGGCTCGTCGAATTCTACCGGTTGGAATAGGTAATAAGACAACTTGGGAATATGAGGTAAATTTTGATGAGTTGTCCAAGTTTGTTCCATTTGTCATGGCTTCTAGGCATGAAGAGTGTATCAAGTTTCAAGAAGGGCTCAAGGCATCCATCTAACGACAACTAGTGGTCTTATGATTCTAGAATTTTAGTGAATTAGAGCTATTAGCTTTATCAATAGGAAAAGATTTCACTCTTTACTACGAGGATCAAGCAAGAACATTAATAGGGCCCTATAGGAGTAATAGGAGAGGCAGGATCACCAAGCTTAAGTGAAGAATCCACATGGTAGTGTTAGCACTAGCAGCAGTAGTTCATCTAGTAGTGAATGAAGCAATCCTTGCCATTTTTGCCAGTAGCCAAGATGCATCAAGAGGAGCTGTCGAGCAAGGAATGCTTAATAAGGATCTCAGACCGGAGAAAGTGCAAGCCATCAGCCTTAACCTCATTCCTCACCTCTACCTTAGCAATTTCTTCAGCTTTAGCTTCATCAATTTTCTCTGCAACATTATTGGCCAATGAACCTAGGACAAAGCTACGCTAGTAGAGGAAAAAGGAAAGGCTCCAGTTCCAGTTCACACAATGACTTCAGGGAGTTTGGATGCTCAAACTAGCAACATGAGAGTCGATGGTACAGTTCTAGTTTCTTAGTCTTTAGTTTATTTTCTATTTGATATTGGTGCCATTTATTTTTTCATTTTGAGTTCTTTTGTATATGCCTTGGGATTAGAAATAGAGAAATTTGATGAGCCTTTAGTAATTACCTCACCTATAGGGCTAGTTTCTATGAACTATATATGTAAATCTTGTAAAATAATGATTGGGGTTGAGACTTGGGAAAGTAGTTTGATTATTATCCCATGACTACTTATGATGTGACCTTAGGAATGGACCGGTTGTCTAGGTATAATGAAGCTATAAATTGTCACCTTAAAGAGGTAACCCTAGTGATCTATAGGGGAACGATATTCATTTACTAGGGTGGTAATGATTGAGTAGTGAGTGATCAACTCATGAAGATGTGTCTGGAAGGACGAAGAAACTTAGCGTGCTATATATATATACTTCTTTTGAATTCAGAAGAAAAGTCTGATGCTGTAGGGAGAAATGTAGCACTATCGATGGTTGATGAGTTCGATGATGTCTTCCCCGATGAGTTACTTGCATTAGCATCGCATTAGGAGATTGAATATGGCCTCAAGTTATTCCCAAGGATCGCTTCGATTTCCATAGCACTGAATTGATTAGCGCCTATAGAAATGAATGAATTAAAGAAACAACTTTAGGAACTTGCAAATAAAGGAAATATTCAAGATATCATGGGATGCGCCAGTTTTGCTTGCCAACAGACATGATAGTGTGCTCAGGTTGTGTATTGTCATCATGAAGAATAAGTATCCACTACCCAAGACCGATGGATTATTTGGTTGGTTAGGAGGTTCATGATATTTCTTGAAGATAGATTTGCAATTTGGATAGCACCAGCTGCATGCCTAGAAGGTTAAGTTTCTGGGGCATATCATCTTCGAGCAAGGTATCCTAGTAGAATCATCCAAGATTGAGGCTATAGTATCGTAGGAATGACCGAAGATTGTGGCTAAGTTTTGCAGCTTTTCAGGACTTACTGGGTACTATAGGAAGTTCGTGAAGGATTTCTCTCAAATAGCAGCTCCATTGATGTAGTTGATTAGGAAGAAAAATATCAAGTTTGAATGGGATAGGGAATGTAACTACCACCTTTGTTTTGACTATATCGAGTAGTGACGAGTTTTATGAGGTCTACACTGATGTAGCAAGATGAGGACTCAGAAGTGTGTTGATGCAGCATGGACGAATTGTGGCTTCTTGATCATGATAGTTGAGGCCCCATGAGCAGGACCACCCTACATATAATTTAGAGCTTGCCATAGTGATTCACGCTTTGGGGATCTAGAGATGCTACTTGTTGAAGAGACATTTTAGGCTTTCTCTGACTATAGGAGCTTGAGGTATTTGTTCACCTAGAGGGATTCAAATTTGAGGCAAAGGAGATAGATGGAATATATGAGAGACTATGATTTCTTGTAGTAGCATCATCTGGGTAAGGCCACCGTGGTTGCAGACACATTCAGTAGGAAGTCTTTGGGGATCCACACATGTTTGGGACTAGAGGATTGACAGAGAGAAGCTACCATGAGCGAATATGGGTTGCAGTACCATGAAGACCTCAATTAGGTTCCGTTGTATCATGTGGGTTTGGCTTCAGTGCTTATTCCAATGATAAAGCAAACTCAATGGCAGGACCAACACCTTTAAGGGATGTGGATGTGAATACAAAACAGGAAGCAATTTGAAGAATGGAGGATTCATATAGATGGGTCATTACAATCTTAAGGGACGTCTAGTAGTGTCTGCGATCAAAGGAGTGGTGAATGCTTTGATGGGTGAAGCTCTAAAGTCATAGTTCGCTATTCATCTAGGAAGCATGAAAATGTAACCCGATTTGAAGTGGCAATACTAGTATAGAAGTATGAGGGAAGATGTTTAAGAGTATGTGACTTGTCTCCAGGTAGTAGTCAAGCATCTAGAGCCCGTTGGTCAGCTTTAGCCCTTTCCATTCCAAGGTGGAAATGGTAGCATGTCATGATGGATTTCCCCACTAGTTTGCCAAGGATGGAGCAAAGGCATAATGCGATTTGGGTCGTGGTCGACAGGTTGATGAAATTGGCGCATTTCATACCCTTCAGGTCAACGTGTTCAGGGCGAGTTCTTAGAGAGCCATATCTAGAGGATGTAGTGAGATTGCCTAGAGTTTTCTTTGTCCATTACCTCTGATAGAGATACTCAATTTGACGCCAAATGTAGGAGGAACTTTTAGGAAGCTTTAGTTACAGACTTGGATTTCACCACGGCTAATCATCCTTAGACTAATGGGCAGCCAGAGCGAGTTATTCGGATCCTCAAGGGTATGTTACAAGTGTGTGTTTTAGACTTTGGAAGAATTGGAAGAAATACTGGCCTTTGGCAGAGTTTGCATGCAACAACAGTTATCAAGCGAGCATCCAGATGGCATTGTTCGAAGCGCTTTATGGACAGTCATGTTGATCACTAGTGTATTGGGCAGAATAGGAGGTTAGGATCATTCTCGGACTAGATGAGATGTGTGATAGCAATGAGAAAGTCATCATGATCTGTAATCAGTTGAGAGCTACTCTGAGTAGGCAGAAGAGTTATGCGAATAGGAGATGTCGACCTCTAGAATTTGAGTTAAGGGATTTCAATCTCTTAAATGTTTCATTGTGTAAGTGAGTTTCTTGTTTCGGTGTAAGTAGGAAACTTGCACCAAGGTATGTCGGGTTGTTCGAAATTATCCAACGTGTTCGAGGAGCCACTTGTCGCCTTCATCTTCCTCCCAAACTCTCATGTTCATGTCATATTTGCATGTCAATGCTTTGGAAATGGGAGCTCGAGCCAACCAAGATTGTCTCATCTTTGGATGTATAGATTCAAGAAGACACGACCTACTAGGAGGTGCCGGTTTAGATTATTGATTGAAAAGTGGAAAGTCTACGACACCATGAAACTCATTATTGAGAGTGGTGTGGCAGCACCACAAGGCTAATAAGACAACCTGGGAATTAGAGTTGATTCTGCGAAAGTTGTATCCACATTTATTTTGTTTTTAGGTTGGTTTTTGAATTTCGAGGACGAAATTTCTTTTAGGGGTGAAGAGTTGTAACACCCTAGAATTTAATGAAGTAAGGTTAGCATGTAAATGGTGGATTAGTATGCCTTAATGTGATTTAAACTTAATTTAAACATTTTGTGATATATTTTAAATTTATCTCACTTTTAGTTATTTGTATTTGTTATTTTGAATCCTTGAAATAGAATAATTTGCCAAATGTCTAATATGTCCTTTTGAAAAACCATGTACTGGAACATAGTTTTTACTCTACAAAACCACCATTTTCCCTATTTATTCCACTCTCCCTCTCTTTACTCTCTTATTCTTTCTCAGACTCTCCCTCTCTCTTTCCCTCTTTCTCTTGTTATCTCTCTTTCTCTTCCCTCTCAAATTTTTGTTTCAAAATTTTGAGTCCAAGTTTAAAATCTCAGCTAGATTGGAGGCCTAAGGATGCATTAGAGCTCTCTCAAACTCGATTCAAGCATGGATTCAAGGTTAGTTAATTTATTTTTCAAATTTTTGAACTTTTTCCCAAATCCTCTAAATTTCTTTGTATGTTGAAATTTGAGTTTCTAGAGCTTAGGAAACCTTCAATCTAAGTTAGTAGAACCCAAATCATCTAGAATCTAGGCTTGATTTCACTAAAATTAGATTAAATCACATTTTCCCCTTTTTCTCCATTTTTGGATTTGTTCAAAAATATTTGTGTAAATCTTGTTTAAAGTTTATTAAAAGTGTTCTAGTATGTTTTTCTAGCATCTATGAACAATACCCATGCTTGAGAACTAAGAAAACAAGTTTAGATTGAGATTTTGAGTTTAGGGAGGCCGAGACTAGAAGTCTGGGTCTCCCAAGTTTTTCTAGTTTGATAGGCCGATGATTAGTATCAACTGGGTAGACTCATAAGTTCAGCATGCACTACAAGAAATTATTGATTACATAACCTTTATTTCACGACCGTTTCCTAAAAACCGTCGTGGTAAGGTCAAAAATGCGCGGCAAGTTACGCCCATGAAAACGAAGACCGTCGTGGAATGAAGTGAAGATACACGATGGTTTTCTGAAAAAACCGTCATGGAATACGGGAGATACCATGACGGTTTCTCGATAAAACCGTCATGGTATATTAAGATACCATGACGGTTTCTCAAGAAAACCGTCGTGGTATCTTCCACAATGGTTTTTTCATAAAACTGTTGTGGTAGCTTATTTAAAACCCTTTCCAACCTCAGCATTCAGACACATTTTAGAAACACGCTTTACAAATACAAACACAGACCCTTTCGAATCAGCCGCCGCCGTCTCTCTCTGCCTCCACACTCCTTAATCTCAGCCCAAATTGTAAGTTTTTTTATAGAAAGTCAGAAATAGTTGTTGATTGTGATGTATAATTAATCCAAAATTGATAAATAGTTGTTGATTTTGTTGTTTATTCCGTGAAGTTGATAAATAGTTGTTGATTTTGTTGTTTATTCTGTGAAGTTTGTATTGTGGATCATGGGTATGATTTCTTCATTTTGTAATGAGTATGTGTAACTTGTTTTATGATGGGTGATTTTTTTTTATGATTAATTAATATATGTAGGTATGGGTATATATATAAATTGTGAAATTAATTTTAATTGAATATTTGCTATTTATTATTTTTATTTAGGAATTGCAAAATGGATAGGAAATGGATGTGGGATTTTTGATTGTCTAAAGAGTATGTGAATGGTGTGGAAGAATTCTTGGATTTTGCCAAAAGTCATGCAAATGGTGATAAAATTCAATGTCCTTGTATTCAATGTGGAAACCATAGATTGCATCCAATTGCAATTGTTAGAGGACATTTATTTTGAAATGGAATCATAAGTAGTTATCAAACGTGACATTTTCATGGCGAGTCTAATTTCAATCCAACTTTACTAAATAAAGAAAAGCAATCTATTGTGGAGGATAATATGGAGGATGAAGACAATATGGTTGACATGGTCAATGATTTAGAAGAACACTTTGTGCACCATTCGGATTTATTTGAGATAATGATGAATGATGCAGAGACACCAGTGTATGAGGGGTGTACTAATTTCACTAAATTGTCTGCTTTAGTTGGATTATGAAATTTGAAAGCATCGGGTGGCTAGTCGAATTCTTGTTTCACAAAGCTGTTGAAATTTTTACGAAGGCTTCTACTAGAGGGTAATAAATTACCAACTAGTATGTATGAGGCTAAGAAGACTTTGAGCACTTTGGGAACGGATTATGAGAAAATTCATGCATGTGAAAATAATTGTGTTCTCTATAGGCATAAGTATGAGGACGAGAATTATTGTCCATTTTGTCAACAAGCAAGGTGGAAGAAAGGAAAGGAGCCAAAAGACGGCAAGAATATAGTGCCAAAGAAAGTGTTATGGTACATTCCACCGGTACCACGTTTGAGGCGTTTATTCGGAAGCCTAGAACATGCCAAGAATTTGACATGGCATCATGACAAATGGGTGGATGATGGTATGCTTAGACACCCAGCGGATTCACCACAATGGAAGACTTTTGAAGCCGATCATCTCAACTTTAGTGCAGATCCAAGAAACATACATTTTGCTTTGTCGACTGATGGAATGAACCCACATGGTAACATGAGTAGTAGGCATAGCACTTGGCCCGTAATACTTGTTAACTATAATCTCCCTCCGAAGATGTGCATGAAGTGAAAGTTTTTAATATTGTCTTTATTGATTTCGGGTCCTAACCAACCAGCCAATGACATGGACATATACTTGGGATCATTGATCGATGATCTAAAAATGTTGTGGGAAAAGGGAGTTGAAGTTAGAGATGCTTACCAAAAAGAGACATTCACACTCCGAGCGATGTTAATATGGACTATTAACGACTTCCCCACATATGGCAATTTATCTGGTTATTTGGTGAAGAGTTCTATTGGTTGTCTTATTTGTATGATGGAAACGTCTCACAAACGGTTGAAAAATGGAAAGAAAACCGTTTTTCTTGGTCATAAAAGATGGTTGCCAAGAGATCATCGCTACCGCAAACAAAAGAAAGCCTTTGATGGCAATAGCGAAGAAAGAGACCCTCCGCGCCCTTTGACGGGTGAACAAATATTTGAAATGGTAGAAGATATAAGAGTCATATTCGGTAAGAGAAATCAAGGTAAGGAGGAGATGCAAAATGATAGACCATGGAAAAAAAGATCAATCTTCTTTGAACTTCCCTATTGGAAGATACTTTTTGTTCGTCATTGCTTAGATGTTATGCATATTGAGAAGAACGTTTGCAAATCTGTAGTTGGCACATTGCTTGACATTTCGGGCAAGACTAAGGATGGTGAAAAAGCTT
The DNA here is from genome assembly GCA_946598075.1 of Artocarpus hirsutus. NCBI lineage: Eukaryota > Viridiplantae > Streptophyta > Magnoliopsida > Rosales > Moraceae > Artocarpus > Artocarpus hirsutus. The sequence goes on along the minus strand of CAMOHE010050407.1, from coordinate 304 downwards.
GGTTGGATCTCATGGAAATGGAGATTAGGCCTAATTTGTTTCCCGAGAGAAGAGGGAACCGGACATACTTACCTCCGGTAAAGCACATGTTATCTAGAGCGGAAAAGAGAAAGCTCTGTGAATGGCTTGCTTCATTAAAAGTGCCGGACGGTTATTCTTCAAACTTCAAAAAGTTGGTGTCGGTGAAGGATTTGAAACTTATTGGCATGAAAACACACGATTGTCATGTGTTGATGCAGCAATTACTACCACTTGCTTTGTGGGGAATTCTAACAAAGGATGTAAGATTTGCAATTTCTAAGTT
>CAMOHE010050406.1:0-15172 GCA_946598075.1 Artocarpus hirsutus | reverse complement strand
AAATTTTCTAAAGTAAAGTGCTTAAGAAGTAAATATGATAAGAGGAAATATGCACAACAAGGTAACAAATAAACAGCGATTAAGTAAAGAATAAGGATAAGAGATGCAAACGCTATTTATAGTGGTTCAGCAAAAATGCCTACGTCCACTATCGCCAAGCTAAACTCCCTTGCTTGACCTCTTGTACTATTAGACCGTCTTTTCGGCACGATCACTCCTTTATACAACTAGTGACTTGCTCAACCCAAGGCTCATCACACCTTCTTACAATGTAACAATTTTCCCGGAGATTGCCCAACCAAGGTTTCCCCAAATTTACAAGGCTTTGGAAACCCAACAATGAAAGTAAGTGGTTGTAATTTTACACTCACAAAATATACACTCCAAAACAAAAGGATGAAAATACAATAGTGGTATGTGTTTGGAGGTGTGAGTAATTCTCAAGGTAAATATGAAACAAGTTTGGCTCAAGAGAATATGTGTGTGTAATGAATGCTTGAGAACAATGTAGAATAATATCAAATTTACTTCAATTCATTCATCATTTAATGCACATTGAATGGATGGGTATTTATAGCTTCCTAGTGCTTAGAAACATCTGAACACATCAATTTAGAGTCAAATTAGCCGTTACAAATAGAGTTCCAACGGTCAAAAAAATAGCTGTTACAGACAGTTCGACAGGCCGAAGTTTGAGGCGCTAAGAAACAAATTTTCAACGGTCACCAGATCGGCAGGCTGGTTCTCAGTTCGGCAGGCTGAACATGAACCACCGGCAGGCCGAAGCCAATTCTTCGGCAGGCCGACAGAGCCTCTGCAGATGGGAATTTTAACATCCCCAGATCGGCAGGCCGAAGCAGGGTGTTCGGCAGGCCGATATTCGAAACTTCGACAGGCCGAAGATACCATCGACAGGCCGTCAGAGCCTCTGCAGATGGGGGGTTAAAAATCCCCAGATCGGCAGGCCAAAGCAGGGTTTTCGGCAGGCCGATCATCTTCGGCAGGCCGACCAAATTTGGTCGGCAGGCCGGTCTGCCTTAGGCCAAAAAAGCCTATGTGACCTGTTTTTGAAACAAATTTTACATCAACATGTTTAAGCACTTCTAAGACAGCATGAGCCATAATTATTACACGTAATTTGAATTTAAAACAGTATCAAATGCAAGTATGCAATGTGAGAGTGTGCTCTTGAGCTTTCTTTTGATCATTTTAACTTGAGAATTGCTCACTTACACTTTTGGACTTTAGAATCTAAGAAAAATTTGTAATCTTCAAGTCCATGTGAGTTCCTTTTCAAAAGTCTTCTTCCACAAGCTTTCTTGAACTGTATTCACTGATGTCTTGAACTGTATGGTTAGTGACATTAAAAGAGTATTTTGCACAAATAATAAAAATTGTATTTGTTATCATCAAAATAGTATTAAAATAGCTTTGAGAAACCTTGGAGCCAACAAATCTAAAAGCAAACAAACATTTAAAAACACAAAATACATTTTCTTTTTTACAGAAACACTCAAACGACCTCTAAAGATTAAGAATTTACTCCCTATCTAATTTTTTTACAAAATAACAAACAAGGTCTTTAAATGCCAAATTCTTCAGATGTTGTCTTTCCGCATGAAAGTTGAGCCAGAGATTAGAAATTGCACCTTGGACATATCCACTTAGATGATTCTAAATAGAAAAATGGAGGACATTCAAGTTCTCTTTAGAAAGGTCATCTTTGCAGAAATGAATTTTGTCCTCCCTATTTACTGATATAAATCCAGGCGAATGACATTTACCCTTGCAAGTCTGATGCCTAAATTTATCACATCTAGAGTCGACGGCACGAGCTTTTTTTCTCATCGCAATACGACTGATACATATACTTGGAAGGCCAACCATCTGATTTAAGTCACTCAGACGAATTTTTCCTTCAATTAGCATCCTTACATTTATTAGGGATTCAAAAATTGAAAGAGAATCTACATCCAAGTGACTCTAAACTTGTATTTTTGACTGAAAATATTCTAGGAAAGTGATAAAAAGTATTTCCTCAAGTGATAATACTTTGGATCTATGGAAACAAATAAAAAGAAACTAGAAAGAAAGAAAGAATATATGAAAAATTAAGAACAAGTTTTGAATTTTAAAGAGAGGGAGAGAATTTTAAAGTGAAGGGAGAATTTTAGAGAGAGAGCTTAGCAAATCTAAGCTTTGATGGACAGTACACTAGTTATGATGAAATGTTCAAAATAATAAAATGTTTGATTACATTTGAAATATGCATTTCATTTTTACTATGTCAAGTTATAAAAATGGAAAAGATCTTGCACAAATACCTAAACAGATAAATAAACAGCTAAAAGAAAAACAAAAGAATAATTGTAACAGATGGTACTTTTTACATACTTTTTTAAACAATGGATAAATTGTCCAAATGATTCTTGATCTATTTAAAAGGTGATAATCGAGGCTTAATTATCATTTTTAGCTAAAACGACCTTGAACTTGAAAAAAAAGATATAAAAGGACTAAAAACGTCAATGGCCATTAAAATTTGGATGGTTTCTGATCATGCACTTAACATGTGATCATTATGTAAATCAAAAAGATTAAAATACCCTTAAAAATTCATATGTTATCCTACATAAATGAATAAATTCGGAGCATAAAAAAATATATCAAGAAACAAAACACAAAGATTTTTTTCCCCTCTTCCCTTGAAAAAATTTCTTCCCCTTAATCACCCAAAAAGAATGAAACCCAAAACTACCCAAAATTAGCCTATGAATCTAATGAACCAATCTATAAAGATCTCAAAATCAAACTCATCACCTCTTTTTCAACAATATCTTCCATCAATAATAAAACAACAAGTACAACTATAATCTATATTTATTGGTGATGATGAACAGCCCATGCCAATAAGAGAGTAATATCATACAAACTGTAGCTCACCTTCCCCTTCCCCCTTCCCCCTTCCCTTCTACCACCATCACGCCTATTCTTAAAAAACCCACAGATTATTATTAATGAAATCTCAACCAACAATTTTTCTCAACAATCAAACTAACAAATCATAACAAAATCAGAACCCATAAGAGATATCACTTTTCCCACATATTTTGTACACCATTCAACACTCTCAAAATCTCCATAATTCTAATAAAACAATAACAAAATGACCCTAACAAAAACATCTAAATCAAAACCTAGTTTACAAATCTCCAAAACCTTATGCTATGCAAACAAACCTTAAGAACGAAAGGGAAGCTCTTGATTGTTGTAACAGTTGGAAAGGTTGAGCAGGATAGTCTTAAATGGCCATGAAGTGTGTAGGAGAGCTACCTCACGAAGAGCATGGGTTGGTGATATCAACCTTGAACTCGCGGTAGAGGGGATAGTGGCGTAGTGGGTTGCGCTGGGTTCGCGGTGGCTTGATCTAATGCAATGGTTGTAGGTCATGGGGTGGGGGAATGGTGGCACAGTAGATCACGGTGGACTCGTAGCGGCTTGATCTATAGAGATGGCTTTGGGTAATGAGGTGGGTGAGGTGGGTTGGGTAGATATGAGAAGAAGAGGAAGGTTGAGAGAGGGGGAAATGGGAGATGGTAGAGGGGGTGGTTAGCATAGGGTTGTTTGGGGTAGGAGTGAACAAAAAATTTGAGAATTAAAGAAATCTAATTTAAGGTACCCAATGAATTTTGAAATAACCAGAATTCTACAAATCCAAATATGACTTTGCATTAGCTCACCCAATTTAGTTTTTCATTAAGTAGGTTTAAGTTGAGTTTTTAAGAATCCAAAATAATTCACATCCATCCAATATTATATATACATATATATTATATTTATTTATGTATATATTGTAATTCTAATTTAATCTTGTACTTTATATATATATATATATATATTATAATTTCAATATAATCTTGTAATTTTTAAAAACAAAAAAAAAAACTTAATAGTTTATACAAACTTCTTTGGTTTCACACTTCCTTTTAGTTTCTAGTACATAATAGACAATTTTTTAGAAAGACATGTGTTATCTTAGTTTTTGTCATGATTTGTATTCTCTCTCTCTCTTTCTATATATATATATATATATATATATATATAAGTTTCCACCAAGATTTGAACATTGGTTTCTTCAAAAAAAAAAAAAAAAGATTTAAACATTAGTCGCACACTCTCCTACACACACTAAACCACTTGAGCTAGTCTCAAGCGGCTATTATGGCTTGTTTGTTATTTTATGACTTATGTATTCAAGCTTGTTTTGTAGACTTTTATCTTTATGCTAGTTTATGACTTTGAGATAATAACATTGATATTTTGAACTTTGTGAAACAACCAATATGTGATGATATTTAATATTTTTCTTCATATATTTCTGATTTTAGTAACCTGTTAGTTTGAATTTTTTTCCTTTTTTTATAATATTCAATCCAATCAACCCATCCAACCCTTTCCAATTTTTATTGGATAGGTTACTTTTAAAGTTGAGATGGATTAGATTTAAAATTAACCCACCCAAACTTTAATCGGGTAGGTTGAGAAGTCCCTAAAATCTACTTAATCCATCCGACGTTTACCCCTAATTTAAGGTAATACCCAAAATCAAAATGAGTAATTCCCTTGGCTTGATTTTTTTTTTTTTTTTGTTTTTGGTTTTTTTTTTTTGTTTTGAATTTGTTTTTGTATTTGTTTTATGTTTTATAATTTTTAATTTAATTTAATTTAATTTAATTTTTATTAAAAACGTAATAAAAATATTATTTTACTAAAATACTTTTGATATTCAGTCATGTGCACGGTATGTGGTCACTAAATGAGAGAAAATAGACAGACATCAATCAAATTCATTCTTTAACACCTTTTTTTTTTTTTTGGAGTTAGAGGTAGTTTTGGCTAAAAAAATCGAGACTTGATCATCAACTTTTAAATAGATAAAGGACCATTAGAACCTGCATCAATAGCTGAAGACCTGCTTGACAAAATGCATGTCATTCATCAAGAGTCTGACACTACAACGTCTAAGCTTGATTGGAGGAAAGAGAGTAGGAAGTGACAATTAGATTTGAACCTCCATTTGTAATCTTTTGATTTTGCCCATAGTATGTGTTAGACATGTATGCCCTAAGGAGTAAAAATGTAATATGTTTTTGAAGACATTTTTATCAATAAAGAGTTTATTTATTATTCATATACTAAATTGTTGTCCTCTTTACGTTCATGTTTGTTGAATATATGATAAGTAGACAAAAGTTTGAGATTGTTGGTCTAAACCTTTAGAATCAAGCATATAATGGACAAATTGTGTGAAAGACATGATTTTAAATGTGACAATCTAAATTGTAAGATCTGCAATTGAGGGAATAAAGTTGGACGCTTTATTCATGCAAAAATTGTTATATTGTCTATATCGCTAACGGGAGATGGTTTGTCTTGGCCATCGGAGGTAGACTTCATGAATAGAAATATTAGTGTATTATCATAGATGACGATTTATTAGATGGGGACATAAAGTATAATTGATTTGGATTAATAATTCTATCTCGGCAAATCAATTCACTTTAGACAATTATATGTGTTGTATCTTAATCTTGAGATGAATAGTAGGCCCGTTATTTTAACTTATATCTTTTAATGTACCAAAGGGTGACATCCACAATTTATGTTAGTACACATGTCGGTACGTTAGAGACATGACTCTTGATAGCATAGACTTGTTATTCATAAATATGGAATCCATAGCTCCTCTTTAGGAGTCGTTGATATCCTTTTATATGTGTTATCTTGTAATTGAAAAACTGGAGCGCTCAACCAATTAGATACATAGGTGTAATCACATGGTATACTATCTTTGGATGGTAAGTTTTTCGATGGTGAGATAATGGAACTTAAGAGAAAAATAATTGGGAAGGTAAGACAAAATTTATCCTTAAGCCGATTATGAATAATCTTATGTGGATATAATACGTTATGATATGTCATAGAAACTTAGCTATTTAGGCTTCGTAATTCTATATAGTTTAAGAGTGTAGCTCTAAGCTTTTAGTATAGTAACGTTAGAGTTGATAATTATGAAATGTATATATGGGATATTGAGTTTTATAATTATCGGGAGCTTGAACTATATTTGTCCATCAAGTCCCCTTTACTAGCTCATAATAACTCCTGTAAGGATACGACATGTTTTTCCAATAATTTGTGACTTATGTCAAATTATCAGATTGGCTGAAATTCAGGAGGATCAAATAATTCATGTTTGTTTATCGATTGAATTAATTTTGTGAAAAATTAATTCAAGATAAACTTGTTGGATTATCAGATCAAATAATTCATGTTTGTTTATTGATTGAATTAATTTCAAATAAATTAATTCAAGATAAACTTGTTGAATTATCAGGAATATTATTTTCTTAGAGATTATCTAGATATGATTGTTTTAATTAGATAATTTCTTTATTAGCTTATTTGAATTAAAACTGAGGCTCTATGCCAAGAATCTCAAGTGAGAAATAAAGATGTGCAGGGATCATTTATCGTTAGTTCGACAGGCCGATCTTCTAGTTCGGTCTGTCGGTGGACTAAGTTTGCAGGCCAATCTACCAGTTCGGCTTGCTGACCAAACGACTTTTGATCACGTGTTTTAGACGTGAATTTTATCAGATATTGATCTTGATTCCAATTTTTTTAGGCCTTATCTGATAAGGACCAACCTGGGCATGAACTCTATAAATTGGGAGTGAGACTCATAAGTTATTTATATCAATAGAGGAATTAAGAGTGAGCACTCTATACTGTGAGTCTGTATAACTCCCTAAGAGCTATTGTTCACAAATCACGAACCTTGGTTTTGGGTTTCCTCAATTGGTTGAAAGGAGAGTCATCTATGGAAGAGCTATACGAGTGTGCCCACACACACATCCGTCGTGGATAGAGAATAACAAAGAAGGCCAGTTGCTTGAGGTCCTTCTACAATGCCCTTCTCTTCATCAATTGAGGAATCTCTTTGGCAAACGAGGTTAGTAATATCTGGGTTAATTTATGCATATAGTGTGTCACACATGTGTTTTAGAAAATGCTTTGGTATAAAAAATTTTAAACTTTCGTTGCGTACTATTTTTCCCAATAGTATATTCATCTTCATTTTTTTATGTCTTGAATAACTGCTCTCTTCCACATCTTGTCTTTTTTGTGACTTGTGTTATTAAAACCTTTAGATGCTTTGACTCTAAGTATTGGGATGGTTGATATTATAGTTATTCTCGAGATGCATCCCATTTAAGGTCCGATCTTTTCTTTCTCGATGCTTCTATCATCTCATGCATAAATGGTTAGGATAGCATTAAAATAATACATGGAGAGTTTACAGATATGATATAGATATATTTCGAGAGTACAAAATACTCTGTATAATCAGATATCCTAACCATGTATGCATAGAGATTATAGAAACATCGATAAAGAAAATATCAAACTTTAAACGGGATGTGTTTCAAGAATACTAGTTACTCTGTTATATCAGCCATCCTAACACTAAAGTCAATGGATCTAAAGGTTTTAACAATAGCATGTCACAAAAAAAATACAAAATGTGGAAGAGAGTGGTTATTCAAGACAAAAGAAATACAGATGAATATGCTGTGGGTAAAACCAAAAGATTACAGGTGGAGGTTCAAATCCAATGGTTGCTTCCTGCTTTCTTTCTTCCAATCAAGCTTGAACATTGCAATGTCAAACTCCCGATGAATGACTTGCATTTTGTCAAGCAGATCTTCAGCTGTTGCAGCAATAGCAAAAATTTGTCTTCCTGACTCTACGATGAAGTTTTATTGCATAGCTTAATCTAAAAACTTTAAAAGACTATCATAAAAGTCATTTACATTCAAATGACCTATGAGTTTGAAGTGAATGCCTAACAAACTCCTACTAGCAACTATAAATAACTCTTTAAGAGTGCCTAAACCATCAGGTAATGTAATGAAAACGTCAAAGTTGTAGATCATATTTTAAGATGCTTAGATAATGTCCAAAATCCTCTCTTACTTACCTATGATTTTTCTGCAGAGGTTCTCCTCAACTAGGAGATCAAGGATAATTCCTATGACATGGCTACCCTTAGAATGCACTACTATTGCTACATTCCCCATTAATCCTATGTTACCTCTCCTATAAATCAAGTTTATCTTCCTACTTGCCAAGATTTATCCTACGTGTTCTATGGCTTCTAAGTAGACTCTACTTTTACCAAGACTGGAATCATAGAAGACACAAATGGTTTCAATTTTCCTAGATAAATGGGAGGAAGATATGTTTGATTTCTAAAATGGATTGACTATTTTTTTCCTATTTGTTTTTCTTTTGGTTTTTGCCTTAAGTCTGCTCCCAAATGAGATCTTAAAGAAGAGGGAAACGGAAAAAGACTAGCGACTTATGACAAGTAGGTGATACACATGTTAGAAAAAGTCATATCAAAGCAGTTTAGATTTTGAAAAATGAAACACACAATCAGACCTACTTTCGACAAACAAGACTCTAATTATACAACTTTTGACAATTTACAAACAAACAAATAAAACCCGACACATTTAACTGTACACATTTTTGAAAAAATAGACATGAATCTAGAAAAATCAATAAAAGTTATATGATATACTGTAAACCTTTTAAGAACGACAACATGAATATAGAAAAGTCAGTAAAAGACATATGACATACTATACACCTTTTGACAAAAACAACATGAATATATAAAAGTTAGTAAAAGATATATGACATACTATAAACCTTTTGATAAAAATAACACAAATCTTGAGATATTATTTAGGATCTAAAAATTTTAAACTAACAACAGAAACAAATATGTGATGCATCTGACAAGGTATCATTTCTTTTAATAAAACAAACACAGATATATAGCAACTACAGTAACTATAAAATAAAACAAACATTTGTTGTTTAAAACATATTGTGACAATCTAAAAACAAACAAACACTCAAAACACAAAATATATTTTTTTTTTTTTTGCAGAAAGACTCAACGATCTCTATAGATTAAAAATTTACTTCTCATCTAATTTTCTTACAAATTGACAAACAGGATCCTTAAATGTCATATTCTTGTAGTGTTGTCTTTTTACATGGAATTTGGGCCAAAGATTAGAAATTGCACCTTGGACATATCCACTTGGGTGGTTCTGAAAAGAAGCCTAGAGGTCATCTAAGTTCTCTTTAGAAAGGCCATCTTTACAAAAATAATTTTTATCCTCTTTATTTACTAACATAAATTTAAGTGAACGATACTTACCTTCACAAGCCTGTTGCTCACATTTGTTACATTTAGAGTCGATGGCGTGAGTTCTTCTTCTCATTGCACTACGACTGGTACCCATACTTGGGAGTCCGGCCCTCTGATCGAAGTCACTCAAAAGAATTTTTCCTTTGATCAACATCTTCACATCACTGGAGATTCTAAAACGCATGAGAATCGACAGCCAAATGACTCTAGACTTATATTTCTACCTAAGAATCTTCTAGGAAGCTGATGCGAAGTATTTTCTCAGGTGATAATACTTTGGATCCATGGAAAACAAAGAAAAAGAAAACAAGAAAGAAAAAAAGGAAGGAAGGAAGGAAGAAAGAAAGAAGATCTAGAAACTTAAGGACAAGTTTCGAATTTTAGAGAGAGAGGGAGAGAATTCTAGAGAGAATGAAGAATTTTAGAGATTGAGCTCTATAAATCTAAGCTTTGATGCACAATGATAAATTTTGTAGACAATGTAGGAAACTATGATGGACATTAGACTAGGCTAAAAAGGACAGGCCCAACAGTGATTAAGATTTGTGGGCCAATACCCACAGGGAGTAGACAAAGTCACAATATATAGAACATATGTCTAGGCAGCCCAAAACAAAAAGTGAATGTCATAATTAGCCCAAAACATATATCAGTCCTCTTCATGATTTGCTTTTTTGCATCTCCAAAATTATAGATTAACTCAATTTTTATAGTTTTACATAACTCAATTTGTAAACTTCCTAATCTACATTCTATTGCATATTATACATGCAATATCGATGTGTATGTATACATAGGCATTTAATGAATTAATATATTAAAAAAAAAATTAAAAACCTAGGGAGCATGGCCCCCCACCCCCACTCTCTCTATCTCTGATCTCATGATTTTTTGCATCAATTTTTTTATTAAAAATTATTTTAAAAATAAACAAAAAATTTAGAAATTAATGAACTAAAAATCATACAATCGACCCTGTAGGGTCAGCCCTAGAGGGCCTAGGCCTGGACCCGACACAGCCTTCATGGACCAAGGCCTAGGCCAAGGTTGGGCTTAAAGTTTTTCCTTCAAGCATGACCTAGGCACGGCCCTCTACTGTAGAGAGCCAGCCCTGATACGGCACAAATCTATCTTGGGCCTAGGTCAAAAGGGCCAGGCCAGCACGGCATGGCCCTTTTGACACCTCTACTTGGCTCATGAATGACGGTCTCGTTGTCCCCAAAGAATGGCCGTGCGATGAAGCTGGCAAGAGGTTGACTTATCAAGCAAATACTTTTGGGCCCAAACTCACGAACTCCCTTATCCTTCTACTCAAAAGCGAACGGGTACAAAATAGCAAGGAAAGTAGGCACTCCAGTGGAAGTACTCGTAAAGGATGATGAGGATATTAAGAACATTAAGTTCTTAAAGTTTAGAGTTATGGTGATCATCACAGAATCCCTGTTTGCGGGTTTCCCCTAAAAACCGACTTGCCTTTTAATGTTTAGGTGCAAAAAAAATATGAAAAGGTCCCACACATATGCTACAAGTGTGGCGTCATTGGGCACCAGGAGAAGACATGTTCGAGAAAGAAAGTTTGGGTGAAATTACCAGACAGTGTCTCCGTTCTAATGTACTGGGACTTGTTAACATTGGAAATAAAAGGCAAAACATGCTTTTCAGCAGCGAGACACAAATGCCTTATGGGGTTTGCAGGCCACGGCAAACACATACAAAGTCTCCACATTGGGAAAAAAAGCAAAGTTTGGTGATCCATTGTTGGCGAAAAACTCTAGGGAAGTCTACCATGGCCTCAGAATAGGGGATGGATCAACGGGTAGGAGTTCTACCCCTTCCTACCCCTTCCTAGTACCAATCCAGCGGTCATAGAACTCTCTAAGTCTGCTAATTCCCCTTCTCCGAGGTATGGAAAAAGCCCAGCCAACGCAATATAGACATTTTTGGAGGCTGGCTCGGCAAGAAGATGTTGGTGCTAGAAGAAACTTCCCAAACAAAGGAAAGTCTAGCTGGTCCAGACGTACGTGTTGTGGTTGAGTTCATTGCAAAAGGCATGGGCAAAGCTGTCATGGCAAATAATCAAGTCAAATCCTTAAAAGAAAAAAAAAAATTGCCAAAATATATAAGGACCCACCAGTCAAGCTTAGAAGGCCTTTAACAAGCTTTTAAATTAGATATGGCCCAATATTGTACGGAATTTGTGGCCCCATCGAATGTGGCCCCAATATTCAGTGGTCGCCACTCTATTCAATTCCCCTCTAGACTTCTTTCATGTGGTCACACAAGCTTTGGGCTCAAATAAACGCAAGGTCCATGACTTCTTTGTCCTTGTTACCATCGAGAAGTACGTAGGAATGGGAGTTTCTCTTCACCTGGTCAAAGGCCCTCTAGAGAGAACTACAAGAGAGCAGGGGTATTCTCGGCCACAATGACACAGCTAAGGATTGAAGGCCCAATCCAATTCGAGAAAGGATCTACTTCGAAGAAAGACGACACGAGCTCATCAGAGAGAAAAAGACATACGAAATTCTAGGGCTGCACAAAAACCGCCCCGCATCAGCGCACGTCCCGCCCGAGAAAAAGGGGTCCATGTTAGCAACCCGCCAATGGGCGGGTTGAACTTGCCCACCTGTATATGTTGACGGGCGGGTTCGGTTTTGAAATTTAAAGGGTGGGTTTAAATCGGCCCGTCCGCCTAAATTTCTAAAAAAAAAAAGGCTAATTCCTCAGTCTAATTTGCCTTCTACCCTCCGTCCTCTTGCCCTAACATCGACTTTAAGTCCTTAGAGTTCCATGTCTTATTACATTTGTGTGTAATCTTAACGACCATTGGTTATTGTTTGTGTCTTCATACACTTAATTGATTCTTGCAAAAATGGGGATCCTAGCTTCTATTGTTTGCACAATACAAAGTTGAGTTAAATTTCTGTTTGAGTTTACTTGAAGAATTGAATATACAAGTGTGATTCAAAGATCGTTTTTCATGTTGTAGGAACTCTGAAATTATACAAACACGGCTACATTTTATGTGGAGAAATATTCTTAAGTTGTTGTGAATATGGCCATAGTCTTTAGGCGTCAAACTTGGTTGTTTTAAGAATGCTTCATATATTATCATATTATATTTTCTTAACTTTTTTTTAAAGCCCAAAAAATTACATTGGGCTATAATATAAGCCCAAATTGCCTCAATCCGTCCGCATCAACCCGCACCCAAACTGAAGCCGCTCGCCATTACATGGGCGGTCTACGGGTTGGTTAATCGCCAACCCGTCAAACCAAAAAACCGACCCGCATCCGCCCAAAAGGTGCTAAACAGTCCGCCGTTCACCTCTACAAAATTCTAGCAAAATGCCTTCAAAATAAGTAAAAATAGTTTTATTTTAAAACATAAAAAAATTTTAAAAATTATACTGAGAGTGTTTTTAAAATTTTTACCTTAAAAAACGTGGAAAAATATTTTTAAAAACTTTAAAACAATACCCAACAAGGAATTCTTTGGGTTATAGATTTTTTCCTAGAATTTCCTGGTAATTAGGATGAGGCTCCAAATACTCCCGAAAATGTTATGGATATTGCTATTAAATTTGACCCACAAGGCCACGAAGCTTTTAGCATGGAATTGTCGCGGGATTCTCTGGCCTGGGGCAAAACAAGGTCTTAGGGCCCTATAAATAAATCACAATCTTGATTGTGTTTTTTGATGGAAACAAAGATACCATCATAAAAATAGAAGATTTAAGAAGGAGCTAGGCTTTTACAGTAGTTTTTCGATTCCTTCAATAGGCCGAGTAGGAGGTTTACATCTTTTGTAGAAATTGGGTTTGCAAGTGGATATCATTCTCTCAAATAAGCACATGATTTTTGCTATGATCGATAAGATGTGGGAAACTCGAATTGGTTGCTATGTTGCCCCGATAACAATCAAAAGGAGTTCTTTAGGGAGAATTTGAAAGAGGTGGTTGCTGGGTTTGGGGGGCCTTGTGCTTGCATTGGCGATCCTAACGAAATTGTCTCGTGAGAGGAAAAATGGGGAGGAAATGCTTTTACTCCTTCCAACCGTAAATGTCTTCAACATTTTCTTGATGAAGGCTGTATTGATGTAGGAGCCTCGGGGGTATGATTCATTTGGGTAAGTAGAAAATTTCCCAAAAGTTACACTTTGGAGAGGCTTGATCGGCCTTTTGCAAAGATGAGTGGCTGACTTCTTTTTTAGCAGGCAGCGGTGATAAACCTTCCCATTATGGCTTCAGATCATTCCCCTCATATTTTGGATAGTGTCACGGAGAAAGGAAAACTGTGGAGACCCTTTGAATTCCTTGAGGCTTGGACTACAGACGAATCGCCCAAGGCCATTAGCTTGGAATTTCCAATAAATGGGAAGCTCAAGTAGATGTTTGATGGGGAAAATTGTTGCAACGCGGAAAGCTGTAAAGTGCCTAAAACAAAGCGCTTTTCGGCTTCAGTCAGGAGAAACTAAGAGCCCTCAAATGTGATTTGGGGGAAGTTCAGAATTTACCTCCCGCTTAAGATAATCTCCAATGTGAAGCAGAAATTCTAAAAATATGGGATTGTCCAGAAAAGATTTGGAAACAAAAATTGCGTGAAATCTGGCTCAATAATGGGGACAGAAACACTCGATTTTTCCACGCCTTAACAATGCTTCAGCATAGAAGAAACCACGTTTGGGCGTTGAGAGACAATAATAGGAGATGGAAAAGAGACCGCAGATCAATTGGCCTAATCCTAAACTCGTATTTCCAAAAGTTGTTCTCCTCTTTAAATCTTGATATTTCTGATGTTCTGGACTCGTTGTTCTCAAATAAAATCCCTATCGAAGAAAGTGAAATGCCAAAGAAATGCCCAATAGATGGAGAGATCAAATAGACATTATGGGAAATCCACCCGCTCAAAGCACCTGGTTCGAACCAAATGCCAGGTGTTCTTTACAGGAATTACTATATCACGGGTCCACAAATTTCTAGCTTTGTCAAGGACTTTTCTCTTCATACAGATTTGACCAAAGAATTAACCATAATTTCGTAGTCCTGATTCCCAAAAAACCAACTACTGAAGAAATGGATCATTTTAGGCCCATAAGCCTACGTAACCTGACCTACAAGATCGGGGCAAAGATCCTTGCTAACTAGCTACGACATATTCTTGACAAGATTATTTCTCTTTTGCAATCGACCTTCATCCCTAGGCATTGGATTGCAAAAAACTGGGTCTTGGCCCAAGAAATGATGCGTATTTTCAAAAGGATGAGGGGTAAGGCTGGTCTCATGAGCATTAAATTAACATGCAAAAAGCATATAGTAGGCTTAAGTGGCCTTTCATTGAAAAGGGTCTTGCAGGCTTTTGGCTTCAGGAGCAAATTCGTAGTGAAGGTTATGCATTGCGTTTCGACAACCTCTATAGTGATCCTTCTTAATGGCGACCCATTGCCATCTATCTGACCCCTTCGAGGCATCCAGCAAGGTGACCCCTTTATCTCCTTATATTTTCATTCTTTGTGCTGAAGCCCTTTAAGACTTATCCAAAAGGAACCAATGTTATGGGGTCAAGATGGCTAGGAATGCCCAGAAGATCATCCATCTTATGTTTGTCGATGACTCATTCCTATATTGCTGAGCTAAAGGGGAAGATATTGCTTCTCTCCAAAGAGCCATGGACATTTATTGCCTTTGGTCGAGATGTGTAACACCCCGAAGTTAATTAAGTGTAATTAGAATATTAAATGGTGAATTAGTGTGCCATGATGAGTGTTTTAAACTTAATTTGATTACTTTGTGGAAACCTTGTGTTAATTATTTTTTGATGATTTTTAATTATTCTAAATTGTTTTTAATTGTTAATTTAAGTTTTAATAAAACAATTTGA
>CAMOHE010050405.1:0-30785 GCA_946598075.1 Artocarpus hirsutus | reverse complement strand
GACTGGCCATCTCGTGGGAAATTGAAATTGCCAGAGATTTTTTTTTTTGGGAAATACCAAATTTTCACGACGGTTTTTCACAAAAACCGTCGTGGTAGCCATATTTACCACGACGGTTTTCTCTAGAAACCGTCATGGTATCCTTGGGCTACCACGACGGTTTTTGTGAAAAACCGTCGTGGTATCCCTGGGCTACCACGACGGTTTTTGTGAAAAACCGTCGTGAAAAATTACAGTTCAACCCCCCCGCGCGCCAAATTAATCTATTCCACGACGGTAAAAAACCGTCGTGAAAAGTCGATCATATTCCACGACAGAAGTTTCCACGACAGTTTTTTGACCGTCGTGAAATTTTTCCACGACGGTTATAAACCGTCATGGAATCCACATTTTGTACTAGTGAATAATGACCACTATAATGAAGAGTATCAAGAATGCATGCCATCTTTCTCTCAATGTAGCAAGGGAAAACAAGTTAACAAGCCCTAGAGACACACTAAATTCTATGCCAAAGTAGATTTTGAGCGCAGAACTACTTTGATGAAAAAAGTTCATCGGATGAAGAAAAGAAGTTTAATGCAAAAGGCCAATGAAAGGCACACCCGAAAGTGAATTAAGTAGTTAGATTAGAGTCCTTAGTCAAGAACATGTTCCAATATGGATTAAAGATTAGAGAACTAAAGATTTAGACCAAGTAAGAGACTTTTTTTGGAAAGAGACTTATGAATCTTTTACAGTTAAGGAGTGGTATAGGAAAAAAGCTTTGTAGATTTATGGTGAATTAGCAAAAGGGTTTATATCCAACCTCCACATCACTTTTGGAAAACCTTTCAATTTCAATGGACAATGAAAATGTATTTAAGCGGTCTCCTATGGTAGTACACTACTACCCCTCTGTAAGCAATGACGATTGTGAAGGTCTTGTTAAGTATCAGCGTTTTGTCGAATTCCAACTGCTATCGGTACATGCAAGAAAAATAAGAGCACAAAATAAATACAACTCTATGGTTGGCCGAGATGGATAAAGAGTGCTTGAGCAATCATTGATATGATATTATCTTAGTCATATTACATATATCAATTATTCTATCATTAATATATTACGAACATAGCAAAATACAATTAGTTGAGATGGGTGTGCTACTATCATGGGAGGAGTTATGGGTAAAATCATGTCAAAGTCCCGATGGACAATTTAAAAATCCAAGTTGTTCACAAATTGAGAACTTGATTGTAAGTTTATTGAACTCAAATTATTAATTTGCAATTTGATAACTTTGAAGCATATTAAGAATAACTTGGCTTGTCGTTGTTTTACAAGATGAGTACACGATGCAACAAAGTCAAAGGACCTTCGAGTCTGTTAGTAATGAAGACATAATGACGAGGGCAGTAAGGACACTAGAATGTTCAGTATGTATTCACGGTCAATCTAAGCATGTCAAGTAGTCTCAATACTTCGACTTCTGACCAACTTCAAAATTTGATTCCTAAATGTTGAAGATTGAGTAGAAAATGGCAGAAGTGCAAGGTCTTGTGACTGAATTTATTTCCCAAGGAGGTGCTAAACTAACAGATGGGAAACAACCTTCCCGTCAACAAATTAGAAGCTCCACAAGCTCTAAAAGTCTAATTGTCATCTCACTATTAAGGAGCTTGAAAAGTATCAAAATGCAGGCTCTTCATTGACGATATGGAATTAATGGGGGTGTGCACTTGTTGTGCTTGCAAAGTCATGGATGGAGAGCTTCCAATTGATACAATCCATGGAAGATCCTTAGGGGAAAAAAACATGCACGTTAGCATTATTACCACTATAGTTGGAAAGGTTGAATTGCTTGTTTTGATAATTAAAGCAATAACTGTGGGTGAGAGTTGCTAGAAGCTTCATTGCATGGCCAAAAAGATTAATTGAAGTTGTTGCAATGATGAAGACTACTCGAGCGCCTAGCCACATTCCTTAAAATGTTAAGGGAAAGAAATGCCAAAAGAAGAAAAGTGCTATAAAAGCAAGAAAGTCACACAAATGAGGTAGAGCAAGAACAAGCAGTTGGGAAATAACCTAATGAGCCTCTGCCTTCATTTAACTTCTCTTTGGTACCTCAAGAATTTATGCAATTGGCTTTATACATATATGCTTTCATACGTGATAGGTTGATGGTTCATTGCCTGATACCAGAAATAATCATCGGCAATGAAATGGCTACCAATGTAGGGGATGAAGACATTTACTACTTCATCATCTTTGATGAAACCAGAGAAACTATATAATGGTATACCTCAAGAAATAGCTCTATACCTAATTCTTACTTTTTTAAAATCTATTTAGAGTTATAAAGTGGTTCAAATCAGTTAGTGTATTGTCTTTATGTAGTTTTTTAGTAGAATATTATGAACATCAAGGCAAGGCGCACAATTTCAGCTTCATCTCTGACTCTTAGTTCAAGTGTTGCAAGAGATCCACATAGTGATGTTAGAGAGCATGCCATGTCACTCCTCTACTTATTAGCTTAAGCACCGAAAGGGAAATTATTCTTCGTGTCATACAATGTTGGAGAACATTAGATGTTGGTACTTGTTTCACCATGAAAGGACCAATATTTTGTTTTGATCCTCTCAGACACCCACCACGTAATGATTTCATATCATTCACAAGATTATAAGTATTAATTTTTCTTATAAAATTAACTATGTTAAGTTTTACATAATTGTATTTATTAATTTATTTCAATTATGGCATATTGTTAAGGCATTTAATGATTGGAAACTTCAAGTGGGAAGCGTTGTTATAAGGTGAGCGAACAGAATGCTATTTTCCAAGTCTAATTATCTAAGACAACAAGGAAATGTAGAATGTGGCTTTTATTTTATGTTACATACAGGACATAATTAATAATCGTATATAAGCCCTATCAAAAAAGAAATTTTACATGCATATAGATATAAATGAAGTTAGAGTTGAGTGGGTACAATTTGTAAATAGGTATGTTATATATAGCTAGAGCAGTAGATAAATGATTATGTAAAATAGTTCAATGTAAATGATTTTGTAAAGAATTTGTAATTTCAATATACATATATATATATTTGCAATCAGGGCCTTATAGTAATGAATGACACACAGGACTGACCATCTCATGGGAATATTAGAAATTCAGTGTATTTTTTTTGTCCATAACCAATTTTCCATGATAGTTTTTGTTAGAAACAGTTATAGAAACACATCCTTAAATGATGGTTTCTATAAAAAAACATTGTGTAAGGTTCAGAGATGTCAATTGTTTATGATAGTTTTTAAGTAATATTGACCTTCTACGGCATTTTTTTAAGAAAACCATCATGTAAGGCCTTATTTCAACGACGGTTTTCTCATAAAATAGTCATTTAAGGATTTATTTTCATGACAGTTTTCTAAAAAAATTGTCGTGATAGAGGGTCCCAAATATTCTAGATTGGTGCCTAAATTTGGCACCTAAAAGGATGTTACAAGACGAAAAAAAAGCCGTTGTGAAAACTCAATTTGGTACTATTATATAGGTTTTCACGATGGTTAAAAAAAGTTTTCCATGACGGCTTAAAACTATCATGGAAGGCTGTTTCTAGTAGTGTAAGTATTACAAATGAGATGAAAAGTTGACATACCACACAAAAAACAATTGGTTTTCATCCTGTTGGTATCTTGTGTTTAAATAAAACATTTACTTTATTGTTTAAAAAAATGGAGAAGGTGCCTTGTAATTTTAGAAATATCATTTTGATACTGTCAGTCTACTTTTAAGAGTGTAAATCACAAATTCTAGAATACATTAAAAATTGAAAAAAAAATTCCAAAAATTATTGAAAAAAATCTGCGACAAAACCAAAAAAACAAAAAAAAAAAAACTCATAAAATTCATTGTTTGCTTTCACAAATTTGGTGAAAAAATTATGGAGATCAATTACAAGGCCAAATCAAGATTTTTGTGGTTCAATAATAGCCTTTCCTTTGTGTGATGGAGATCTACCATATGAAATAATTCCTTTCTCAATTGGAAGTACTAGGGGTGCTCACGATATCCTTTAATCTGTTTAATAAAAGTATAGATTAGTTTTCGATTGGGAGTTTCCCAATCCGATAGGTTTGGAATAAATTAAGATTGAGTATCATCCAATCAGTTCAATTTATAAATTTATTAGATATATAAACCTATGCATCTACGTCATTATGTCTAATTTTTTATGTTTACAAAGAAAAATAAGCTTAGCCTAATTACAAAACCTAACCTCAATCACTCATGACATTTGTTGAAGCAAAATTTCATCTAACACTGAATCAATATCCTTGAACAAGAAATTAAGATAGAAAAGAAGATTCTTCAAGAACGTTAAGCAATATTTAAAGACACCAAGAAAACTTTAAGAACAAAATAAATAAAAACTAGAGTTTTTTGTGATTGCTTAAAGGCTTTGTATTGAGAATTGTCCCTGCCCTTCTTTTCTCTATTTAAGGGGATTTATAATATATTGAGAATAAAGAAGTCTAATTCTCCTTTTAATTCAAGGGTTTATCATTGATACAAATGAAACTCTTCACTTTTTGGGTGTTACAAGACAACACAGTTAATATGATTTAACCACCATCATAAATAGCCTTTAATTATTGACTGTTATATTACTTCATGATATGTTGTGACCTTCAATTTTCCACCTTTAAGCTAGGCTTTGGGCGCTTAGAGTGCTTGGATGCTAGGGTGCTTAGATTGTCTTGATGCTCGAATGATCAGATGCTCAGGTGTTTAGATGTTTGTGTGTTTGAATGTCTAGGTGTTTGGATGTCTAGATGTACTGATGCATGATCCCTAAATATTTGGATGCTCATGAACCAAATGACAAGTTATCTGATTATAAATATATTTTTATTATGGAAAAATCTCATCCAACATTAGCCCCTCAGCCTTCTAGCATTGCCTGCCAAGCGAAAGAGACTATTATTTTTTCCTTTTCTTGTAGAATCTAAGAACCTTTTTTTGTTTGTGTATTCTTAACACTTTGTGCGCTCAGAATAATTTTTTCTTCAATCAGATCTATTTAATCACTCTATTCTCAAATATTGAAAATACTTCAATGCTTGGACCAATTTGAGCATCTAATTGATACTAGTACGAGTACTTGATGCTTAGGCATTATGAGCACTTTGTTGCCTTGGTTTTATCTGAGCACTAAGTACCTGGGTATCTAGAGTACTTTGGTGTTTACATCCAAATATTTTAATTCTTGGATATTTTAAGCCCTTTAATGCTTAGGTCCAAACATTTTAGAGCTTCTTCATTTAGTTTTTTTTTTTTTAAACTTAGGTGGTCCCTAGAATCCTGACGCTTGGTGATCTGGGGCATTTGTTGCTTCAGTCGTTATGTTGGACAATAAGTACATACAAGAATTTTAAAAATTTTAAATCAGAATATTTTTCAAAACACAAGTTTGACTTGCTTAATACATAAATTAATGACAAATCTTACTAACTTCTTTTATATATCGAAGTGGGCTCGAATCCATATAGAGAAAAGCGTTTCAAAAGAGCGTTAACCAATTGGTCTTCTTTGATATTCTTTATCCACGATTGTTGTGTGGGTGGTCACATGCCGTATAGCTCTTCCTCTAGTGACTCTCCTTTTCCAACCACTTGAGAAGACCTAGAACTAAGGTTCTTAATGTTGAACAATAGCTCTCAGGGAGTTTTAGAGTTTCTCGAACCAAAGAACTCACTCTATGCTTCTCAACTGATTTGAATAACTGAGAAAACTCACTCTTTATTTATAGTGGTCGAATTTGTTATTAAACCTTATTAGATTAGGCCTTAAAATTCAAGTTTGGATCAACTTCTGATGAAAAGCGTGTCTAAAATGTGTATACATATTATCGCACGGTCGGTAGGCCGATATGGGAGATCCGCCTGCCAAACTTACTCCATCGAAAGGCCAAAGTTTCCCATCGACCTGCTGAACTTATAATAATCTTGATATGAGAATATCTTATTTTCCACCTGAAATTCTTAGATAGAGCCTCACTTTTAATTCGATTAACCCAATGGAGAAGTTATTTGATTAAAACAATCATATCTAGATAATCCTATATAAAATAAAATATCATATAAATAATTTGACATGTTTATCTTGAGTCAATTTACAAAGTTAATTCAACTGATAAACTAACATAAATCATTAAATCCAATCTTATCGAATTTCAGCCAATCTAATAATTTAACATGAGTCACCAATACGTAAAAAAAAAACATGCCATATCGTTACAAGATTTATAATGAGCTAGTAAGGGGAACTCGATGGATATATATAGTTCAAGCTCCTATAATTATAAAATACGATGTCTAAGATACATATTTTATAATTATCAACTGTAAAGCTACTCCACTAAAAGCTTAAAGCTGCACTCTTGAACTATATAAAATTATGAAGCTTCAATAAGCTTACTGTCTATGACATATCATAATGTGTTACATACCTATAGGATATTTATAATTGGCTTAAGGATAAATTTAGTTTTACCTTTTCAATTATTTTTATCCTATATTCCATTATTATACCATTTGAATACTTACTATCCATAAATAATGTACCATTTGGTTACACTTATATATCCAAATAGTTGAGTACTCTAGTCTTCCAATTACAAGATAAAACATATAAGAGAATATCATTAACTTTACAAAAAGAGCTATGGATTCCATGCATATGAATAATCAGTCTACATAAATCAAGAGTCATGTCTCCAATGTATTGGTATGCATACTATCATTAAGTCAAGATGTCACCTTTTAGTCTATCAAAAGACATAAGTCAAGAATACGGGCCCATTAGTCATTTTAGGATTAAGACACAACACATATAATTATCTAAAGTGAATTGACTTGCACAAATTGAATTATTAACTAAATCAATTCAACTTTTATGTCCCGATCTAGTACATCGTCACCTCCAATGTTTCTACTTGAGGAGTCCTACTCCAATAAACAAGGCAAGCCATCTTTCGTTAGGGATGTACACAACATAACAATCTTAGCATGAATATAGCACCCAACTTTATTCTCTCGATTATGGATCTTATGATTTAGACTATTACCTTTAAGATTCATGTCTTTCACATAATCTATTGATTATATGCACGATTCTTAAAGGTTTAGACCAATAATTTTAGACTTTTGTTTGCTTATCATACTTTCAACATAAATGAACATAAAGAGGATAAAATTTGGTACATGAATAATAAATAAACTCTTTATTAATAAAATGTCTCCAAAAATATATTACAACATTTTACTCATTAGAATACTATGTCTAATAATCTCCTACTTGCACTAGGTGAGTAAATATAACATATCTCGTATCCCTATAGCCTCCACATGCTTCTTGAAAATTCTTGTAGTTAGTGTCTTCGTAAAAGGATAAACTAAATTGCCCTCAGACATGATTTTACATATTGCAACATGCCTGCCCATAACAAAGTCATTTATCACATGATACTTTCAATGAATATGCTTACTTTTTTTTTGAAATCTTGGTTTCTTAGCAGAGTTGATCTTCTCAAATCTAGACAAGATTGAAAATCCAAATCTATGTATCCTAGAGGTGTTAATCCACAACCATATACCCTCGAGTCCTACGCAGGTACTTGAAAATATGCTTGATCGTAACCTAGTGGTTCGATCCTAGATTTGACTGAAATCGACTTACAATCTTGACTGCATAATAAATGGCTAGCCATGTGCAAAGCAGAACATATATGAGAGTACTCATTGCCGAAGTATAAGACACCTTCTTCATGTATTCTCTTTCTTTATCAGACTTTGATAAGTCTTTATTTAAAAGAATAATTACAGACCTAGATAGTTGTCTACCTTTCTTTGAATTCTGCATTGCATACTTCTTGAGAATTTTATTTACGTATGTAGCTTGAGATAAAGCTATCATTTTGTTCTTTCTATCCCAAAAATTCTAGATACTAAAAACATAATTCGCTTTGCCTAAGTCTTTCATGTCAAACTATTTGATCAGCCATAATTTGACTGATGACAATGCTCCAATGTCATTGCTAATTAGTAGATTGTCATCTTCATAGAGCAATAGAAAAACCACCTTCCTATGCTTAATGTGTTTGTAAATTCATGGTTTGTCCATGTTTTGTTTGAACCCATAAGTCTTGATCACCTGATCAAATCTTAAGTTCTAAGAATGGGAGCCTACTTAAGTCCATAAATTGACTTTATTAATTTACAGACCTTACCTTCTTGACCGTTAGCGTTGGCTATATCATATATATGGACTCATCAAGATAGCCATTTAGCAAGGCTATCTTGACATCCATTTCCCAAATCTCATAGTTGAGAGTAGCAGCTATGGATAAGAGAATGTGAATGGACTTAAGCATAGCTACAGGCTAAAAGGTTTACTCATAATCGATTCCTTCCTTTTGCGTGTATCCCTTAGCTACTAGTCTAGCTTTGTAGGGTTTGAATTTCCCATCTGCTCTTCTCTTTCTCTTATAGATCCACTTACACTCTATAGGTTTTACCCTTTTAAGAAGATCCACAAGTTCCTAGACTCGATTACTTTCCATAGACTTCATCTCAATGTTCATATCTTCTGTCTAGAGCTTTGAATCAACATCTTTCATTGCCTCTCTATAAGTGTCAGGATCCCTGTCATGTTCAACCAGTTCAGCCAAGTAAGCTTAACCATTGAATATATACCTCTCAAGTTGATGCCCAATCCTTCCACTATGTATAAGCCCTTGAGGTTGTTGTTTGGTTGATTGTTCTACATTGATTGGATTGGTTTCAATCGGAACCCACGAAGTGATCAAATCACTCGCCAACTCCTTAAGTAACACTTTACTACAAGGCTTAAAGTCGTTCATGTAACTTTTCTCAAGGAATGTCATACTCATTAAAGCCACGACTGTCTTTTGGGTTGTAGAAATAAGCCCTTTAAGTCCCCTTTGGATATCCTACAAACACACAAACTTCCGAACGTGCTTCTAACTTGTTCGCTGCCTTATAGAAGACATGAGCCAGACATCCCTATATGCAAATATGGTTTAAGGATGTATTCCTACCTGTCCAAAACTCGTGACAAGTTTTAAAAACCTATTTTGAAGGCACATTGTTCGAAAGATAACACGCGGTTTGTAGTGCATATCCCTAAAAGGCTAAAGGTAATGTCGAATAACTCATTATAGACCTAATCATGTCCAACAAAGTCCTATTCTTTTTCTCAGCTACGCCATTTTACTGTGGAGTGCCTGGCATAGTCAAATAGGAAAAAATTCCATTATCTAATAATTGCCCCAAGAACTCATCGAGAGGTATTCGTCACCTCTATCGGATTAAAGTGCCTTTATAGGTTTACCTAATTGCTTTTTCAATTTAACCTAAAACTCCCTAAACTCGTCAAAAGTTTCACTTTTATGATGCACTACGTAGACATACGCATATCTTAAGTAATCATTAAGAAAAGTGACAAAATACTTATACCCTCCACGTGCCTTGATGTTCATAGGACCACAAACATCACTATGTACAAGTTCTAAAACCCCTTCGACACTATTGCCCTTAGAACTAAATATTCGTTTTCTTATTTTGTCCTCTAAACAAGATTCATACTGTTGTGTAGATTCCACCTCTAAATGACTTAAAGATCTATTCCTTACAAACCTTTGAATCCTATTCAAGCTAACATGACCTAATCGTAAATGCTAAGGATAAGTCATGTTAAAGTGAGAAGTCTTAAGTCTTTTAGAGTTATTATCATTAATTTTAGTGTTAAGCAGTATGCCTATCTTAGGTTTGATAAAATAGAAATTGCTTCACATCCATCTATCACAGATAAAAGATTTGTTTTTAAAAATCACCACTTTATTATTAAAAGAAATTGAATAAGAGTCTTTAAATAAACAAGCTACAGATATTAAATTCCTTTTAAGTGTAGGAACATCAATACAATCTTTCAAAACTCAAACCTATAATTATCAAAATAAAGATAGACATCTCTCACTACTTCAGCTAACACCAATGATCTATTGCCCATCAGTAATATGAAGTCCTCATGTAGTAGACTTCTTGTTTCTTTGAACTACTGTAGAGAAACACAAACATAATTAGTTGCTCTAGAATCAATGACCAAGTGTCACTTGATTCCTCAACTAAATAAGTTTCAATAACTAGAAGTTCAGACTTAGCTCCTTAAGAAAGGATGTCCTTGCATTTTTCCTTGATACGCCCAACTTTCCCATAGAAAAGCACTACAGCTTTTTTGGGTTCTTTTGTTTCTTCTTCTTATTCTTGCCATTTGCTAGAATAGAAGATTTCTTGTTTTTAGCCTTACCATTAGCAGGAGTTTCCCTGATCAGATTTTTGAACTCCTATAACTGCTTTATCAACTCAGTCAAGGTCACATCTTGTCTATTACTTTAATTATATGAAGCACTAAATGGGATGAATTCCCTTGATAGAGTCTCAAAGACCATTGTCATATGTGATAGCATTGATATCTATTCAAGATCTGCTTTGAAGTCTCATAATCTTCATATTGAGCCTACAGCATGTTATTCATGCTAGTCATAACATAACAGCGGGTCTAATCATTAGCATCTTTCCAACGATCTTACGCTTAGATTTGCTCGTTAGTAGAATCCCTAGTAGGTTTGGGAGGACACGATATTGTCGACATAAATTTGAGTTTCTCAAAGGGAAAGACAATATTCAGGTTCCTTTTTAATCATTGTAATTATCGCCAGTTAACATGTTTTTATCGAGTATCAATGATAAATCATTTGTAGACATTTTAATCTATAAAAAGATTCATGTACCAAATATAAGCAAACATTCTATATCAATTTAGTAACATAACACAAACAAGTAAATATACAATTATGTTTATATGTCAAAACCTTGAAAAAATCACAATCTTACAATGATTATTCCTAACTTAGGATTCAACAAGCTGCCTAGGAAAGACTTGCCAAATTCAATTAGGAACTTGAATCCTCTCTGATTAATATATGCCATCCAAGATCCTTCTAATCTAGCATATATCAATAATCATTTTATTTGGCCACTAATTTCATTAATAGAACTCCTAGGGGGGGTTAATAATAAAATTAATCTTGAGTGTATAACTATCATTTTAACTATTTTATCCATGAATTATAATCGCCACCTAAGTGTGTACAACAATAAATCATGCTAAAATAAATTATCCCTTCGGAGATCCAACCCGATACATG
The DNA here is from genome assembly GCA_946598075.1 of Artocarpus hirsutus. NCBI lineage: Eukaryota > Viridiplantae > Streptophyta > Magnoliopsida > Rosales > Moraceae > Artocarpus > Artocarpus hirsutus. Next base: position 19,511 of record CAMOHE010050405.1, on the reverse strand, counting down.
ATGAAATCCTTTCTTAGGAGTCGAAACTATCATGTGCTACCTATAGACCAACGATAGACGCCGTAGGTCCTTTCTTTGAAAACCTTCTCCCATTCAATATTTTAAAAGTCAAGGTTTTATGTTAGCATTCATGAACAATTTTCAGTAAGCAGCACTCCCTATTCTACATAACATGTTATCAACATACATGACAAAATCATATTATAACGCAAATAGGCAAAGCAATATGCAAAGCCATAAGCAAAATAAATAGCCATAATACCATGGTTCCATCCTAGAGAAAAGAAAATAAAGATTACAAAAGATTAATTGAAATATATTATTGATTTTTTATCCTATATCTCTATTTTGTATCCTTCTTCAAGTGGCATCCATCTTAAATTCTTCAATCCCTCATAGATCAAAATGTTCATTTTTTCGGTTATCATAAAATTTCATGTCCCTTAGAATTATCTCAAAAATAAAATTAAAAACTACAACAAAAAATTGCACCTTTTTTGAAAAATGTTCTGCCCTCTACTGGCCTGCAGAATTGGATGTTTGGCATGCCCGTCTAACCATCGGCCTAACGAAATTAAGGGTTTGGCTTGCCGACCAAGCTGAAAAAATTCTGCCTCATTACCAACCTGCCTAACTAGAAGTTTAGCTATCGGTCTATGACCATCAGCTCGTCGACCTGAAGGGTTCAGCCTGTCGATCGAACTGAACTTTGCGTTTTTCCAAAAAAAAAAAAAAGAGTTTTTAAGTAGTTTTTCAATCTTATTTTCAACAATTCAAAGATATAAAATTTATAAACATAGAAAAACAATGGAACTTCTATTACCTACATTCTCTAGATCCAGTTTCACTTCGAATGATTATTTAATTACAAAATTTTACAAATTTTGAAATTACAATAATAATTCCTAGATAGTGATGATATGTCACCATCTAATCACATGAAAAACCCAGATATACATTCTAAACTCTAAGAAACCATAACCAGTAGAAATTAATTAATTAACAAATAATTAAATAAAAAATTTAATCAACCATAATTAATCAAACATTCATCATATAATCTCATGACAATATTTAATGATATAAAAACCCTTGAGTGTCAATTCTCTAAAAAAATAAATTCAAGCATAGGAGAGAATATGATCACATAATTCATGTATATAGCATGATCACAAACCTAAAAATCAACATAAAAACCAAACTTTGATACCAATTGTTAGAAAACAAGTACGCAGTGAAATTTTAATCAACCATAATTAATTAAACTTTCAACATATAATCTCATGACAACATTTAATTATATAAAAACCTTTGAGTGTCAATTCTCTAAAAAATTGAATTCAAACATAGGAGAGAATAAGATCACATAATTCACATATATAGTATGATCACAAACCTAAAAATCAGTGTAAAAACCAAGCTCTGATACCAATTGTTAGAAAACGAGTACATAGTAAAATTTTAAATTAGATTATTTTTCAGAACACAAGTTTGACATGCTAAATATATAAATTAATAATAGATCTTGCTAACTTTTTTTGTATACCAAAGTAGGCTCGAATCTATGTAGAGAAAAACGTTTCAAAAAAACCTCAACCAACTAGTCTTCTTTGCTACTCTCTATCCACGATTGGAGTGTTAGTGGTCACACGTCATACAGCTCTTCCTCCGATGACTCTCCATCCAACCACTTAAGAAGACCTAACGCCAAGATTCTTGATGTTAAACAATAGCTTTCAAGGAGTTTCAGAGTTCTCAAACTAGAGTACTCACTCTATGCTTCTCAACTGATTTGAATAACTGAGAAAACTCACCCCTTATTTATAATGGTTAAATTTGGGGTTAAACCTTATTAGATTAGGCCTTAAAATTCAAGTTTGGATCAACTTTTGATGAAAAATGCGTCTAAAAAGAGTATATAGATTATCGTAAGGTTGGTAGACCGATCTACCAAATTTACTCTATCCGTAAGCTGAAGTTTCCCATCAGCGTGTCTAACTTATGATAATCTTAATCTACTAACATATCTTATTTTTCACCTGAGATTCTTAGATAGAGCCTCAATTTTAATTCAAATAACCCCAATAGAGAAGTTCTTTGATTAAAACATTCATATCTAGATAATACCATAGAAAATAAAATATTATCCAAATAATTCAAGATATTTATCTTGAATCAATTTACACAATTAATTTAGCCAATAAACTAACATGAATTTTTAAATCCAATCTTATTAAATTTTAACCAATCTAATAATTTAACATAAGTCACCAATATATAGGAAAACTATGCCGTGTCATTACAAAATTCACAAAGAGCTAGCAAATGGGACTTGATGGATATATATATTTCAAACTTCTATAATTATAAAATACAATATCCTAGATGCATATTTTATAATTATCAACTCTAAAATTACTCCACTTAAAGCTTAGAGCTGTACTCTCGAACTATGTAAAATTACAAAGCTTTAATAAGCTAATTGTCCATGACAATCATAATATGTTACATCCCCATAGGATATTCATAATCTACTTAAGGATAAATTTCATTTTACTTTCATGATTATTTTTATTTTACGCTCCATTATCATAGCATTGGAATACTTACTATCCATAGAAAATATACCATTTGGTTACACCTATGTATCCAAAAAGTTGAGCACTCTAGTATTCCAATGATAGGATAATGCCTATAAGAGAATATCATTAACTCTACAAAAAGAGTTATAGAATCTATATCTATGAATAATGAGTCTACGTGAATCAAGATTCATGTCTCCAATATACCAATATGCATACCATCATAAAGTCAAGATGTCACCCTTTAGTATATCAAAAGACATAAGTCAAGAACACGGGCTCATTAATCATTTCAAGACTAAGACCTAAAGTGAATTGATTTGTACAAATAGAATTATTAACCAAATCAATTTAACTTTTATGTCTGGATCTAGTACATTGTCACCTATGACAGTGCACTAATGTTTCTACTCGTAGATTCCCACTCCAATGACCAAGGCAATCCATCTCCCGTTAGGGATGTAGACATCATAACAATCTTAGCGTGAATATAGTACCCAACTTTATTCCCTTGATTGTGGATCTTATAATTTAGACCATCACTTTTAGATTCATGTTCTTTGCATCATTTGTCCATCATATGTACGATTCTCAAAGGTTTAGACCGATAGTCTCAGACTTTTGTTTGCTTATTATACATTCAATGGCAATGAATATAAAGAGGACAACATTAGTATATGAATAACAGATAAACTCTTTATTGATAAAATGTCTCCAAAATATATTACAACATTTTACTTCTAAGGGCACTATGTCTAACTAGTTACACCTTGGTGCTAGGATGTTCCAAGTATCTTTGGAGCTCGGATTTGAGAAACACCTTGGAAACCTAGAATGTGGTGCACCTTCATGGCTTAGATTCAAAAAGTATCTTCGAAGGTCAAATAGGAAGCAATTTTGTGACTTGGAATGTGAAACATCTGTTAAGTTCAAAGTGCAATGAACTTTATAGCTTAGACCTACAAAATACCTTCGAGAAAAATTATAGAATTTGAAACGCAAAACACCTTTGGAGCTTGCTATTGCAAAGCAATTTTGGAACTCAAAGCTTAGAACTCGAACTTTTAAAGATCAAATTGTAGATTAACTTTAGAGTTCGAACATGCTGAGCACCTTTAGAGCTCGAACTTACAAAGCACCTTTAGAACTCACACTTAGAACAAGAATTTGTAGAGCACCTTTACAGATGTGGTTACTCCTTCAATGCCTTCCCCTAAAATTGATTAGAATTAAGAAATGAACTAGAAATTAATGACTCATTCAAGGATTTCCTAATGGGTTTGCATCAAATCTGAGGAAGAATATGATCGAGGGAAACAATAAGATTACTGGGTTAAAATCACACGAATGTTATGTCATAATGTAGCATTCATTATTTTTTTCTTATCAAGAATTTTCTATTTTGAGATGATTGTCTTGTTCACACACAACACTTGTTCACTTTTTTTTTTTTAAATTATGTCAAAATAATCAGCTTGCTTTCACAATGGACATATTCTCATATGTCGACACGTTGTTCTATATGATTACTATTCACACATATTTTTTATGACGTTTTATCAATTCCACTTACACATGCATTTTATGTATCAAACCAGCTTTATAAGCTCAGTGTGCAGGTATGTGAAATCTCAAGAAGCATAAGACTCAGAATGTCAATTAACGTCTTTTCATTGCCAAATAGAGGATTAAACGGATTCGATCTAACTTTCCTCTAACCATATGTCTTCTCATGCTCCTGCGTCATTTGTGTTTTTTTTTTCTTATACATCCATGATATATAGGACAAGTCTCATTGAGTCCAACTCTTTCTTTTTAGATATTTGAGAAGATCAAACTTACTGAGGGCATGACATGTACTAAGGGAAGTCATCTGGATAGAAGCCTAAACTTATTACAAGTCTTATTGTTGTGCACATACGGGTACACTTATTGAAACTATACAAATGGAGGTTAACAAGTTAGCAGCAGCTTAATAATAAAAAGTGCTAACCACGAAGGAAGAAGCTTTAAGTGAGGGGGACTTCAACGGAAGAAAAAAGCCCATGTTCAGCCAGCCTTAGAGACTTTAGGAACTATGCAACTAGCTCCCTCATTAGTCCAACTAGCTCTGCTTGTGTACACAGTTCCAATTCAAGAAAGGAAGACTAAAAAGAGAGCCAAGGTGGTGTCAACACAAGCCATTAGAAGATTTAAATATCTCAAATGATCTTTGTATGTTTATCTATTTTAATGTTTCTCCTGCTAAGACAATGTTTTGATATTTGTTTGTTGCATTTCTTATGTTTTTTTTTAATTATTTTCTACTCCTAGTTCACTTTGGTGGATTTTATTTTTACTTTGACCTCTTTGTGTCAGAAAGAGGGATAACTAACCTAGAGGGGAACCTTAGTAGGAGTTCCTTTGTTTAGGGGGAGTAGACTATTTTTGTTTGGGGAGAACTTAACCATTTTCATGTAGGTCATCATTCTAGGTTATTGATGTTCTGATCATTCCATCTTGTTCATATTTATTGTGAATGAATTAATTTTATTTTTGTTCGAATTGAATGACTTTTACACATGAAATTTTGTTACCTTCTTGGGTCCAAAAGAGAAATATTTAATTTAAATTATTCTAATATTTTCCTTCCTATTTTGGTGAAATAATTCTAGAGATTTTGTGTTTAAATTTTAAGTTAATCCGATATGTTGATTGCTTGTGTGGCAAGTCCTTTCAAATTTTAAGTTAAAATTTGGATTATGTGGTTTGATTTATACTTGGAATATTTTGATGATAGACCAAATTTTATTGTCTGGAGGTTATGCGGATTAAATTTGAATTTGTGTTCAAGTTTCTCTTATCTTTTAAATTTGAATTTTTGTTAAGCTAATTTGGTAATTAATTTGGTATAGGTTCATTAATTAATTGTCCTAACTTAATTTGTGAGTTGTTGTAGATATTTTTCATGATAAGATCAAATTCTCTTTGAGATTTAAATGGAGAAATTAATAGATTTTGTCCTGTGGTTTTAAATCTTTTAAATTGTAGTATTTTTAGTAGCATGTTGATACAGTCAGCAAAGATCACCCATGTGGGTACACTCATGAAGATCATGCACTGTTAGCATGGCCGTTTTAGAATTTTAGTTCGGCATAAATATTGCATACTTTCAGCAACTGAGTTCTATCTTCCTGTTGGATTAGTTGCAATCTAACTCTAAGATTTAGTGGATGCATCTCGACACATCTCATGCCTACACTTTGCTTTTTAAGGAGGCGACTTATGACTTTTGACTTAGAGCTTAAAGCTTCAAAGTGAGAGAAAACAAGAGTGATTCCTTGGGGTTCTTAGATTTCAGGATTTAGCTCTTAACCCTATGTTTGCTTTAGCACATCTTTCCAATTTAGAAAGTCCAAGAAGTTGTTGTTCATGGGTTAAAGGCTTGGAGTATCTTAGTTAGATGGAAGGCGGATAAAGTTGGCTTGGAGTAAGATGAGGAGGCCAAAGGAGAGTCATAAAATAAAATATCATGGGTTCATATGTTGGTGTAGATTCTAGGTTTTCTTGTAATTCCAATCCTTATAAACATAATTCTATATTAGTGGATCTTTCTTATTTTTGGTGTGAGTAGTAACCGTGGTGTTTTTCTCACAAAGATTTTTGGCCACACTAAACAACCATATTGTTGTGTCCATATTTTTGTTTGTTATATTTAATTGTTGTTTGCATACTGTACTATTAGCATGTTCTATTCATGTAGAGCGCTGTTTGTTTTGTCTATCATATCATACAATAATTATTACTATCTAATGTTGTTATTTCTAAGATATTCCAAGAAATATTTCAATTTCACTTTCATAAATATGTCATGTTATACAATTTTTGGAATTAAAAACAGAGAGTAAGATTACAGCTCCAATGGGAGCAAATTACGTTCCCAATGAAGGAAAAAGAAAACCCGCATGAAACTAGGCAGAAGACATAAAACTAACTTTGGTTGCAAAGGATGATCACATGAATAGGTCAATTACTCGTTTCTTAATAATACGTAATAAATGCTAAGAATTGGATGCCCTCATCTTCACTCTCTAGAGCAATAAAATTGAAAAAAAAAAAAACAAACAAACAAGCATACACAAGATCTATAGGAACAATAATGTGAGAGTTACGTTCAACATACTTCTGGCCGCAATAGAATTTCTTCTAGTATATAACAGTTCCTTCTTGTCTTTGTCCCTACTATTTATGTAAGTATGGTCGGTTTATTTATTAGGTTCCTTTTATTTCACATTATTGCCCTTCGAAGTTGAACTTTTTTCTCATATTTTATCTTTCTTTTCTTTTGTTAATACCATTATAGGAGGATATGATGGGGTCTGGGATATTCATATCAAGTAGGTAGTTTAGTTAGATTTTATTTTATGGTTACAATAATTATGATCTTCTAGGTACGTATAACATCTCACTATAGAGATCTTTTTCATAAATGATCTATTTAAAAGAAAATAACTAATACTCCTTTGATTCATATATGTCTCCATCTCTTCCTACCAAATAGTGCTTTTGATTAAAGCGAGGCATGGATGGAGGGAAGGAGTGGGGTTGAGGGAGAGGTGTTGGGAGAGATTCAATTCATTGTTTTGTTGGAGGAGAGAAAAGAGACGTTGAAAGAGACAATCTTAGTTTATGTCGATTGTATTGCATCGATCTACTAATGAAAAGATTCTTACGATCTATTACTCAATTTTAGGAAAGATTATTTTATTCTTAAAAAATAGTATAAAATAATTAGAGAATATTAGACAAATATTTATCCATCTTGTTTCATTTTTTAGTACCAAACAACTAAAAAAATTACTATAATCATCTCCATCGTTGATTATTCCTTATCTAGCTGGCTCTCTCTATCCTTCTTATTCTCTATCTTTCATCCATCCAATTAAATAGAGCTTCAAACAAATAAAAAAAATTTACATATAACATATAGATTCAAAGAAGATAATCATTTCTTTGCAGGTCCAATATCTCATTTTATGTCCACCCTTTTTCTTTATAATTATTATTTGGGGGAAAGGAAAAAAAAAACTTGTGCAAACCGTAAATGACAAAATATTGCTAATAAATGATTTTATCTGCGCTGCACTTTTTATAGCAATAATTAATTAACATTATTAAGAGAATTTTTATACAATTATAGTGTTTGAATTTTTCATTTTAGAATAAAACTTTTAATTTCTATAATATAAAATTTTTACATATTATAACAGTAAAAAAATTAGCTATAATATAAATCTCTTATGCTCTCATATTTTTGATAAAAAATTGTGTTTTAAACTATACTTAACAAAGCACATTATTTGTTGTTAGTAATCAATCTTTCTCACAGTAACTTTGTTGATCAGTCCTTTCTTACTTTCTTTCGTTGCTTTTTCCGTCTCGACGTCACGAATACCACGTAGGGATGACCAGCCGTTGATTTGATTTCTTCCTTTTCGTTTTTTCAGGGTAAACCCCTTTTCTCTGTCGTTTTTTCTCTCTTTTCCAAATGGGACTTGAGATTTTGTGTTATTTACTTTTCTTTTCTTTTCTTTTCTTAATTTTTAAGGAAGGATTAATGAGTGCGGAGCAGTGAAGGCGGACGCGATTGATGGGGTTCGGGTTGCCGTTGGATTTGGTTATTTGTTGCGGCGCGACTTTTTGTTCCGATCGTGACTAGAAATAGAAAAACGGTTTCACGCGGTAGAGATTCGGAGGTGCTCCAACTTTTCGACCATTCACAAGTCACCACTACTAGGGTGCCACTGGGTAGACCTTGACTTCTTGTTTTTTTAAATATTTTTTTGGATCTTTTCTCTCATGGATATCTCTATGGGAGTATATGTTTTCAAATTGCTTGCTCCTTTTTTTTTTTTTTTTTTTTTTTTTTTTGCAAATTTTATGGCTTAAAGATTGATAACTATGTAGATTGCTTTTTTAGTACCTATAAAAGAAATTGCTCTATTTTTATGAGGACTCTTATACTAAGACAAACATTTTTATAGCACTAGTAGGTGTTATTATTTTAACTGTTTATTCAATTTTCAACGGTCTGATCTATGAATGTCTACGTTAAAAACTTACATCGCGCAATATAAAATTGCTTTTAGTCAAAAATCATATGAAAAGTTAATCCAAAAATTAAAATAATAGTACTTACTAGTAAGAGAAAAAAATCTATCTTATCATTATGCTTGGCAATTTTATTTTAGGATAAACTCTTCTAAATGTTTATTTTTTTTTAAAAAAATAATATCTTATAGTATTAGGTATGGCTAATATTTTAGATTTTTACTAAAAAAATTATTTTTTAATGTTAAATCATGTTAAAATTATAGAAAATATTACGATTAGCAGGTTCGCTTTGTTTAACCAATAGGAAAAGCTTTTTAACCGTAAGATTAGATTTCATTAGTCTAATCTATAAGTATGAGTACTTTTCTAACATTCGACGTATTACGTAGACAATCATAAGTTGAATTGTTAAAATTTAATTCAAATTATTAAAAATAATTTATTATCGGCTAAAAAAGGAGCATTTTACTATAACAAGCTGTCAAAATCATATTAAAATAAAAAAGTAAAAATATGTGACACTAGAAAGTAGGGTTCTCTAACATAAAACTCTCTTTGTTTTTGTTAATTTAAAATATTATCTTTTTAATAATACTTGCTTTTGACTTCTCACACCTTCATTAGAATTTCTATATATGTAGGATTTTATTTTATTTTATTTTATTTCCCCTATTCTATCAACGGTTTTTCTCTTTAGGATTAAATAAAATTTTGATGATGCACCATATTAGAATTGCAAATTTGAATTTGTAGAATATATTTTAATATTTAATTTTGAAATTATATTTGGGTTTATCTTGTAGGATTATTTCAAATGTAAATAGTTGATGATTAACGAATATGAGATTTTAGTTTTCTCTTCCTGACTTATTATTCTCCTTCTAATTTTGTCTCTTTTTGCTCTATTTTTCTTCTTGATTCTCTCTTATTTCTATCTAAATTTTATCCCTCCACTTCATTTTATTCCTTTTTAAATTCTACATCACATGTTTTGTAAATGGATGATGTTAATGAAAATTTGAGTTTTTATTTAAAAACAAAATTAACTTCTTGATCTACTAGTTACATTTTTTTAATGTATCATTTTTAATAAATGATGAGAGAGTAGATGATATCAAAGGGATATAACATATCCAAAATATGTTGGGACCAATTAGACTAGTCATTTTTATACTAGACTACTCGTTACACAATAATTTTAAATAATAAAAAAAAATATACAAGAGGGTTCATCTTCTAAACAGAAAGGTAACATAGGAATGACCAATCAGGAAGAATCAAGATTTAATGTCTAATTGTTTAGTCTCTTTGGCCATCCCTCAATTAAATTTTGACACCTAAGTGAATAGTTTAACTATTATTTAGATCTTATTTATCGGCTTAAGGTTTAAGTAAAGTTTTATTAATAAGTGTAACACAAAATAAAAAATATTAATGGCAAAACAATGATGTTGCTAGCGCAGTTTTTATAGATTAATGATCTAACTAAAGTACTTATTAACATAAGTTGAGTGGATGATCTAAATAAAGTACTTATTATATGTAAAAAAAAAAACAATCAGTTAAAAATTTGAGTGGATGATTAATAAAACTTTACTTATGCCCAACACTTTATATAAAAATGCTGAATTAAACTGAAGATGCGAGATTAGCATTGATTAGTAGCGGAAAATAACAAATAGTAATCTTTGAAAGAAACGATATATTATTAAAGAAAATGGTCATAATTATGCATAGATGTTTCAATGACAGTTGTATATTTTGGCAAACTAACGAAAGACCAGAAAAATCTACTTGTTAAGCACTCGAGTCAAGTCTCCGAGCATTTTCCTCGTGAAACACTAAGTTTCTGTCTCAAAGTGATGATTTCGTTCAAGAACAACAATTTTCAACAGAAAAATTCAAAGTTAATAACTTGACTCGTGATTTATGTTTATGTTAGGGAAATGTTGTTTTGTGTTTCAATACTAGTTTGAGCTTATAGTAAATTAAGATGATGTGACATGCATGAAAGAGCTATATCGTTTTCAATTTTTTTTATTATTTTTTAAATTAATGAGGAGAGAGCGAGCAACTAGCTTCAGAAACACGGCACCTATTTTGAACCCTTACACGGGAATAATGATAAAATGTAGAATTCACACATTACCATTGTTATTTTTTAGGACATTAGTGCAAGTTAATTAACATAACCAGCTGGATTGTAACGAAGTTTTTTAGTTTATGGTCAACAAAAATGGAAAAAATACAGAAAGTTTCGGAATGAAAACATATTATACGAATATATGTGTATATATATAGTTCATTTTCAAAATGCTCAAATATTAACTTATACACATATTCTACTAAATTATATCTATAATTAATATTATTTTCGCCTCCAAAAACTTATTTAATTGCAAAAAATTCGTAATGTTATATATAAGGCATGATCCATACTTCGTGAGAAGTAAAAGGACCAGAACTTGCAATTATTAGCTAATGAAGAGGTTATTTGGATTTCCTTAACTAACAAAAATGTTTCTTTCATTTGGGAATATTAGTAACTGCATTTTTTTCACAGCATTTTTGGTTGTTTCATTTTTATTAATTTAAACTTTGGTTTTTGTATTATTTTTCTTTCTTAAAAATTCAAGTAGAAAATTTGATAAGAGTATAATTATATTATTGTTAATAATAGTTTATGTCAACTTTGTTGGGACCTGCTAGTTGTTATGGTGTTAGTAATATTCTCTCACAGTTTATGTAATTATATATATATATTTTTAAAGAACTCCTTAAAAAAATTAATGGCAAAAACAAAATTGGGCAACAGTCTAACCCAGTTGACTTGGAGAGATTCGAAGAACCATATCGAACGATGATTTATATAAGAAAGAGACTATACACAGGTAATATGAAAAGGAACACTAGAAGGGCTAAATTAATATAAAGCTATAAAAAGTTGACCAGACCAGTAAACAAAATTGACGAGGACACGAAAACGAAAGTTGGAAGCCATATGCCTTATTTCATTTTCTTATATTGTACTCAGATAAGAAATATGGACCATTCAAAGTTCTCTCCTGAACATGACAGAAAGCCGTCCCATAGTGCATGTTAAGAATCCAAAGCACTTGATTTACAATAAAGCCCTCACGATCCTTGTATTCTCATATCATGAACAAGCCCTGCAACAATCTTGGGCGCTTTACACCACTATATGGACTTTACCACATATACATGCACATGGTGGCAAAGAGCGTTAAGTCTTGATAGCACATCAAGTCCCATTGTAACATCCACGAATTTTAAAGAAAAATTAATTATATTAAATTTAATTATTAAGTATGCCAAGTGTAATTTTGATATTAATTTCGGTTATTTAAAAATTTTGTTACAAGTTTACTCATATTTACCAAAATGCCCTTGAGGCCCCCCTCCTTTTTTATTTTTTCTTTCCCCATCTGTCTCCCACTTCTTTCTTTCTCTCTTTCCCTTTTCACTCCAACGTTCTCCTCTCTTTTTCTCTGCAAATCTTCAATCTCAAGTTTCGTTACCGCTGATTTGAAGATAGAAACGAGTTCAATCCATCAAGTTTTTATTCAAAATGTCCAATTAAAGGTCACTACAAGAAAAAGAGAATTTAAAGACAACATTTGTCCTCACTGAAACCAAAAAATCGTCTCTAAAAATATAAACCAATGACATTGTCGTCGCTACTAAATGGTAACTAAACACATTTAGAGACGAAATTTTGTCGTCGCTAAATTTAGCGACGACTTAATTAGGAAGAAAATTTGAAATTGTATAAAATACACCGACGATAAAAGTCGTCGCCGTTTGTTTCAATCAACTTATAGCGACGACATTTATAGTGGCAAATAATTATCAATGATAATAAATGTTGTCACTATATGTGAAACAATTTTACTTATAGCGATTACATTTATCATCATCGATAATTATTCGCCACTATAAATGTTGTCGTTGTATTTTATACAATTTACATTTTGTCATCGGTGACAATTATTAGTGATGACAAATGTTGTCACTGTAGGTATTTTTTCTATATGCTTTAAATTTTCATCCCCTACCATAATAAGTCTGCAAGCAAATAACTACCAATTCATAGATATATTCATTTCATTTCTTGTCATACAATAATAACTAAAAAAATTTGATAGAAATAAAATAGAACTATCTAGACAATAAGTTTATATGTATATTAAGTCACAAGTCTAAATCATAAAAGTAGAAACTAATCTCTTAAATTGGCAGTTTCATCATCATCATCATCATTGTTTCTTCATGAGGTAGATAGGAAGACATAACAGGTGGAGGTGGTGGTGGTGGTGGTGCTGGAGGAGGGGAGGCATTGGTAAATCTAAATCCGGCAATAAATGCTTGAATATTGCCATCATTTGATTTTGATATTCAGCCATTTGACTTTGATATTGGGTTTGTTGTGTGATATACCAAGATTGTTCCTCCATCCATTGTTGCACCTGTGGAGGGACTTGTGACTGTGAACGAGCCTCCTCAAAAGTAGCTATGCAAGGATGTCTTTTCTCATCCTCAGGCCCACTCCTTTCCTCTGCCCTTTGTGTGATCCAGGCACATTCTCTGCTATCTCTTCTTCATTCATGAGATGTGTTGTCTGAGATGTGCCCGAACTAGAAGCAGAAGAAGATGTAGCAGCAGCTTGGGTTTGTTGAGTTTACATCTGAAGCATTTCCTTTTGCACATTCCATTTAACAAAATAAATTACAAAGTAAATTTCACAATAAATTACAATCCAACTCAAAAATTTCATAACTAAAACTTAATAAGTTATATGACTTACATATCTAGTCTCTACAGTGTCATTAACCCATCTGCCATCGAAATATTGATGACACTGATGCCAATTTTCCAAAATTGAAAGCAACTCACCAGTCTCAGGATTTCTCTACATAAGGGATAGGCTTGTGTTAGAACAATACATATCTTAAAGAAAAAAAATGAAACATAGTTTAATAATTTTTTATTTACTACCTTTTGATATCTCAAATTAGCATACGATTGCGTTCCATGACGACATGGCTGCTTCACATTTGTTCTGTTTCTTTTATTTGTAGCCAACCTTTTCTGTTACAAAGATGAATTATTAAAATTAGTTCGTTATATTGAAATATGCAATGATCATGAAAAATAGAGTTTATAACTTTAAACCTGAAAAGCTTCGCTGTAGAAGCGATCATAAGCAGCCTCCCAATCTCCTTGTGTTCGTACATTGTCGGGACGTTGCTTCTTCACATTAACTACATTTTTCATCCCCCTTAATTGCTTGAAATTTTCATGAAGGTCATTTTTCCATTCCTTATACCGGTCTTGTGCATTACGATCTATTGATGTCGGTGATATAAGAGTCAGATCAAAATAAAAAAGATCCTATAATTTCATTATAAATATCACAATTAATACAATGTCGCTAAAATTATATATTATAAATAAAATATGAAATACTATTACCCGTGTTTGAGGTAAATTTTGATCCATGTATACCACAAGAACCTTCTTCCAACTCTTATAATATGGAGGAATTTTAGATCGCACCACCTGACATATACAATTACTTAAGCGGGTTGCATTGTCCCCCAAGCCTTTATATGTCTTTCCCTTAGTGTCTAGGAATACTAGAAGTTTCCCTTTACTAGCACCAACAATCTTGTGGACTTCCTTATTCTTTGTGCATCCACGAACCTTCTTTACAGCAGTAGGTACTGAAAAATAAAACCAAAAACAAGACAACGCAAGAGTGTTAGATTTTATATAAAAGTTATAATACATTTGATAGAAGACATATTGTATTCAGTCATACCTGACTCACAATTTGCTAGAAGTCTTCTTGGCCCCGGTGGAGGTTCTACACCTCCAGAAGATCTAACACATGTAGCAACGGGTCCAGTCATCCTAATCATCTATTGATAACAAGTTATTTAGACAGTATTTATTACAAAGAATAATATAAAAAAGGAAGTTCATTGAGAACTAGTATTGATAGAAACAAGTTAAATTTGTAAGTACATTATTCGTCATCACTACTACTCTCGTTGTCAGTTTATTCAAAACCAGTATGATTGTCTTCATCTTCATTTTTAGTGCTTGTATCATCGTCGTACTCCAGTAAAGTATCATCCATCTCAAGTTTAACCTCAATGTCATCATTTACATGACCCACTTTGATTAATGTTGCATTCTCAACGACATTAGGATTAACATCGTTTCTTCTAAATGTTGTTGACTCCAAATTGCATAGCTCAACTACCAGTTCAAAATTTGAATAAGCATCTTGTAGTACCTCAACTAAACTAGAATCTTCATGTTCGATGGTAGGAAGATCCCACACATGTCGATGACCAAACTATTGGATCACTTTCCAATTAGGGGCATTAAGCTGATCTTCAAGGTAAAACACTTGTTTGCTTGTGATGTTAATATAAAGGGATCATCTTTATAAGCCTCAGCATTGAAAAACACACTTGTGAAGTTTTTATTATTTAATATCCTTTTCTCTCTTGGATCAGCGTCAAACCATTTACACCTAAACAACACAACCGAACAATCATTCACATATCGAAGTACTAATACATCTTCTAGTTGACCGTAATATGTGTTGTCATCTACACCAGGTACACAAACCCCTGTTTTATGTTATTTGTTGAACATCATGATTGTTGCACACAAACTTGACCATTTACCACATAAGTAGAGTATGATAGTACAGTGTCATTAGGACCAGACGCCAAGGCAAACAATTCATTAGTGGCCTCTAGTGAATGATTTTTCTGTAAATGGTACACCTACAATGAGAAATCTATTATTGTTTCTAAATCTTTACATATGATTTTTCGCCTAAAAGGATAAAAATAATTTTTTACCTTTTTGTAAAACCACGTCAGAAACTCATCAATCTGAACCTTATTCAAGTTTCTTCTACCAATAATTTCAAGCTCACGCATGTGTTCCCTATACATGAAATGGGTCTCATAAAAGTTATGTTATATTACATACTAGAAAGTTAACAATTAAAGAGTTAAACTTGCTCTATGTATCTTCAGATTTCTTGGCAATTGTTTAAAATATACCACTCGGTCTTCTTCCTTAATTGCTCATTTAAATGAGTTGCTACAATCTTTCCCATTGGTCGGCATTGTGATTGAAAGACCGATATGTTTTTCTTTAGAGCAGAATCACGATCAGGCAGGTTCCTTTCAGGCCGATTGAACTTAGTTTCGACACCATGAAAGTAACGTGAACAGAAAGTCAAAGCCTCATTTACAACATAAGCTTCTACAATTGACCCTTTCAGTCGTGCTTGGTTTCTAACATACTGCTTAAGTGACCCAATATACTGCTTGAAGGGTTACATCCACCTTGTATGAACAGGACCCCCTTATATGGCTTCTTCTAGCAAATGCAAAGCCAAGTGAACCATGATATTGAAAAATACAGGCGAAAATATTCTTTCCAACTTGCATAATATAATCACAATTTGGTCTTCAGCTTTCTCTAAATCAGAGATCTTTAGGGCTGTGGAACAAATTTGTTGAATGAAATAACAAAGTTCAATAATTATATTAATGATCTCTTTCTTCAGAAATGGATGAATACTGACCGATAATAGACATCGCATGATCACATGACAATTGTGTGATTTAAGTCCAGTGAACTTATAATCAGCATCAACATTCTTTTTCAAATTTGACGCAAATCCATTAGGAAACTTTATAGATTTAATAAAGGCACCAAATTGTTTCTGTTCTACAGGAGTTAAAGTGTAGTCTGCATGAGGTTTCATCCATCGATCCCCATCCTTATAAAGATGCAATTCATTCCTTATTTTCATGTCAGTTAGATCCATTCTTGCTTTGTCTATGTCCTTTGACTTCCCATCAATATTCAATATTGTGCCCAACAAGCTATCATAGACATTCTTCTCAATATGCATGACATCTAAGTTGTGCTTTAGCAACAAATCTAACCAATATTCCAATTCAAAAAAATATACTCTTTTTCATCCAGTTTAACTCATAAGGTTCTTGCCTACGTTTTTTCCCTCCAAAATCAATGTGCTTGCCTGGTAGTCTACTTCGCACACGTTCTAACTGATTTAATATTTTAGCTGTAGACAAGCGTGGAGGAGGGGGTCTTTTCTCTGTACCATCAAATTGTTTGTCTTTCCTCATCCTATTTGAAATTGGAAGGAATCGCCGATGGCCTATATAACACATATTACTCCTTAAATGCTTAAAAGGAGTATGCATGTTGCATGTTGGACATGCGTTGTATCCCTAGCCACTCCAACCGAACAAACTGCTTCGAGTAGGAAAATCATTGATAGTCCACAACAATGCAGCATGCATCCTAAATGATGCATTAGCATAGGCATCATGAATTATCAATCTATGCTCCCAAAGCTCTTTCAACTTATCTACAATTGGTCTCAAAAACACATCTATATCCTTTGCAGGAGCATTAAGTCTCAGAATCAACAAAGTCAACATCAAGTATGGTTTCTTTGTACAAAGCCATGGAGGTAGATTGTATGTTGAGAAGATAACTGGTCACATGCTGTAAGGTTGACTCATATTTCTAAACAAAGTAAACCCATCAGCCGCTAAACCTAAATGAACATTTCTTACTTTAGAAGCAAAATCAGGATACCTACGATCAAATGCCTTCCATGCCTCTCCACCTACTAGATGTTGCAGAACTCCTTGCGTAGATCAATCAAAACAATGCCATCTCATATCTCTTGCAGTATGCCTTGATGCACACAAATGCTTCAACCGATCCTTTAAAGGGAAATAGTGTAATACATTATGAGGCACTCTCTTTCTCTTCGTGTTTGGATTCACCCATCGACTCTCACCACATATAGGACAAGTGTTTCGATTAGCATATTAATTCTTTCCTAAATAAAGCACAATTGTACTTGCACACATAAATTGTCTCGTAACCTAAACCCAACTTGCTTAACTTCATCTTGGCCTCATAATGTGAAGCAGGAATATTATTCCCTACTAGTATTGCCTCCTTTAAAAGCTTTAGCAAAGAGTCAAAAGATTTGTTTGTCCATCTATGAAGCACCTTTAGATGTATCAATTTTACTAAAAAATCCAGAGATGAAAAGTTTTCGTAGCCAGGATACAACTCTACCTCAAGCTCAACAAAAAGTTCTTCAAACTGCCCAGAATTATATTTTTCGGTTGAACTTGACTCTTTTAGTTCGACATGATTGTTGGGCCATAGTACATCATCTAAGACATTTCACATCCTGTCAGTAGATTGTTCATGTGTTTAATAACCATTAATGTTAGCATTATAAGATTCTCCATGGTATATCCACATAGTATATGTTCGACTAAATCCCCTGTCAATTATATGAGCTTCAACTATTGGTAATGTTTGCATTGCTACATTCAAACAATTAATGCACGGACAACTAACTTCCCCATCTTCATCCATGTAGTTTTTTGCTCTTTCCAAAAATGCCATTGCACCATTCCAATATCAGTCAGAAAAACAATCATTTTCAAAAATCCAATGCTTGTCAATCGTCATTTTGATGTTTTCAATCCTATTGTCAAATGTAATATAACTCATAAATATGTAAAATTTTATAGTAAACACTACAAGAAAATATTGATTACATGACCTTTATTTCACGACCGTTTCACAAAAACCGTCGTGTAAAGGGCAAAAATGAGCGGCAAGTTACGCCCGTGAAAACGAAGACTGTCATGGGAAGGTGGGAAGATACCACGACGGTTTTTTAAAAAAACCGTCGTAAAATAAGGAGATACCAGGATGGTTTTCTTCAAAAATCGTCATGGCAGCTCTAATTTACCATGACGATTTTATGTAAAAACCGTCGTGGTATCTTCAATGGCTAAAAAAAAGACAGGGTTGGAAAATCGGAGCTACCACGACGGTTTTTGAAGAAAATCGTCGTGGAATATTAAGGCTACCACGATGGTTTTCTCCAAAAATCGTCGTGGTAGCTCAAAGCTACCACGACAGTTTTCTCCAAAAACCATCGTGGTAGCCCTAATCTTCCACGATGGTTTTCTCCAAAAACCGTCGTGGTAGCTCCCTCTACCATGACGGTTTTACTCCAAAAACCGTCGTGGTAGCTTCATTTAAAGCCCTTCCCATCCTCGGCTTTCAGACAGTACATTTCAGAAACACACTTTACAAATACAAACACAGACCCTTCCGAATCAGCCGCCGCCGTCTCTCTCCGCCTCCACACTCCTTAATCTCAGCCAAAATTGTAAGTTTTTTTTGTACAAAGTGAGAAATAGTTGTTGATTGTGTTGTATAATTATTAATCCAAAATTGATAAATAGTTGTTGATTTTTTTCTTTATTCCGGGAAGTTGATAAATAGTTGTTCATTTTGTTGTTTATTCCGTGAAGTTTGTATTGTGGATCATGGGTATGATTTCTTCGTTTTATAATGAGTATGTGTAACTTGTTTAATTTATGATAACCGGGTGATATTTTTTTTATGATTAATTAATATATGCATGTAGGCGTGGGTATATATATAAATTGTGAAATTAATTTTAATTGAATAATTGCTATTTATTATTTTGATTTAGGAATTGCAAAATGGATAGGAAATGGATGTGGGATTTTCGATTGTCTAAAGAGTATGTGAATAGTGTGGAAGAGTTCTTGGATTTTGCCAAAAGTCATGCAAATGGTGATAAAATTCGATGTCCTTGTGTTCAATGTGGAAACCATAGATTGTATCCAATTACAATTGTTAGAGGACATTTATTTCAAAATGGAATCATAAGTAGTT
>CAMOHE010050403.1:0-14247 GCA_946598075.1 Artocarpus hirsutus | reverse complement strand
CACTTACTTATCTTGCTTGCTTACTAAACCTTAACTTGGGTGACGTCGCTGTGGTTCTCGGTGTGCTCGCCTTTTGGAGGGTTCATGTCAAACATTCATATTGACCATAAGTCATTTGCAATACTATTAACAATATATAACATCTCATACTATCATAAAACATCACCTTATCACGTAATAATATCAAGAAGCACAAAATTACAATTTATGAACCTAGGGTATAATTCCAGAAAGTAGGCAGAATGACCTTTATTCACTTAAAAATTCATAATAATTTCATCTTAACTCTAAATCAGTCAAAACTAGTGGCATTAGAAACTAGACTAAAAAAAAAAAGAATTTGATACATTACACTCATATTTTGACAATAAATTGCATGAAGAAAAAGTCCTCGAAATTCAATCTAAATTTCGGGTCTGTTTAAAACTGTACAGCTTTTAAGGTCAATTTCGAAAAATCATAACTATTTAATGAGAACTCCAATTCAAGCGATTCAGAAGCCAAATGAAATCTTAAGATGTATATTATTTGGGAAAATATAATAAAAATATAAACAGTACAAATACAAAATCAAAAATTACTGAAATACGACGGCTGTCAGGTGTTAGTATGAAAAGTAGACTTAAGGCATCAAAAATTCAATAATTAAAAAAATAAAATTACTTCAACCCTAAAATTTTCAAGATAACCTAATAACATATATATACAGTACCACAAAAAGTCTCATTAGCAAATAAATTTGTTTAGCCATACAAATAGTCACATAAACAAGAAGTACCAAATTTACTGAATAGACAGCCATAAAACCTATCTTAAAGAAAATTCAAGAACTCATAAAATATTCATCAAATAACCACAAAATTTTCCAGATCATAACTTAACATATGCATGAATAGCTCTGTAAAATTTCATTCAAATCAAAGGTCGTTTGCCTCTTAAACATGGACTATACTTTTGTACAAAATACCAATTAGCAACAGTTTGGTCATGAGTGGCAGAGAAAGAAAATTTAATATCTCATCATAGAAAATTACAAATAAAGTGAAATTTTGGGAAATATCACATATCACATACATAAACATCATACTAAAATTTCAGATCAAACAGAAATTCGTAGACCAAGTTATAAAGGTCGGATTACAAAGGAAACAAAATTTCAACAATAGTCTAAAATGAGTTTCTTACCTCCAAAATGATTCTTCTTAATTCTCTTGAATTATCTAGTGAAAACCCAATATTTCATTCAATTGTTTGCAGAAAAATAAGGGATAGAAGGGAAGAAAACGTGGAGAAGGAGAAAGTGTCTAAGAAAATTTTGAGAGAGAGAGAATTTTCTTTTGCTAGAAATTTAGAGAATGAAGACTTTGGTGGCTTAGAGGTGTATTTATAGGTTTATGAGAGAGAAGGGATTAGAAAAGTATAGAAAACCCTAATCCTAATCTAATTCAATTTCCTTTTTTTTTCCTATTTTTTTCTTCTTTTCTTTTCTTTTCTTTCTTTTTTTTTCTTTTCTCATGGCAATTAGCCGTTTCTTTCTTTTATAACCTTTTATATATATATATATAAAATATAATATAATATAAACTCATAATATAATCTAATATAAAATAATTATAATATATAACTACTTATATATAACAAAAATATTTACTTCCATAACCCAAAAAAAATATATTAATTTTCACATTATTCTCTTGGACATTTTATATTATCCAATTACTTAATGTCATTATAATAAAAATACTACATATGTAATTATCATAGCATCATAAATGTTACAAAAAAATAAGAAAATATACAACAACATTCATGTCATCATCAAGAATATAACTGTAGGCATACATAACCCTAGAGCATTATAAAGATTATGAATTTCGAGCAAATTGAAAGCCATAAAAAAATAAACAAATAGTTTTAAGCTTATCATCACTTTTGACATGAACATCCTAAGCACATCAATCCCACAAGGTCGTCACCTGTGATATTTCTTAATAAAAAGTTAATTTACTTAACATAAATAATCATGGCATTAAAGTATCACATTCTAACGTTAAATTAACATAAGTGTTCATAGAAGAAAACGGCAGACGTTACATGTAAAGAATCATGTTATTCAATGCTTGGGTATATTTGAAAGAGATTTAGAAATTTTGGTTCAGTTTTGCTGGAAAAAAATATGAAAGTTTAGAAACTAGTTTTTTTGGTATACTGAAATTTTGGTATGAGCAAGTACACCTAAGTTAGTAAGTCAAATGGGTGGCTATGACTTAGCTTTTATTTAGAATTATGTGTAAGCATTTTATACACAAAATAATTGGTGACTAAGCTCCAAAAGGGAGGCACTAATCAGCCTAATATGAGAATACTTAAGTGTTAAGTAAAGGTGAGGTGTGTGTGTGGCACTTTAAAAGGAAATAAGCAAGTAGGTGAGCTCAATTCAGTCCTTTTCTCTCAAAATCGACCATCATCTAAAGAAAAACTCTATTTTTAGCTAGGGTTCAAGAAGATAATCCCATCTCTAAGTGCCTTGGTCAAGGTTTGAGTGGTGATAAGAGAGGAAAAAACGAAACTAGGCAAGGTTAGCTTGATTTTGTGGATTTGAGTTTCAATCTTTCAAGACATAGAATAAACCTACAATCTGATTCTTTTGGACAATTATAGGGTTTATTTTAGATGCTTAAAAAGACCATCAGAAGTGAAATTGGAGGTGAAGAGTTCAAGTTGCTTCACTAAGGTGAGAATTTCTAAACTATTTTTAGGTTTCTTTTGTTAGTTGTATAAATAGAATTTGGGACATGTATGAGCAAAATTTTAATACTATTCAAGGTTAGGAATTATAGAAAAATGATCTAAAAAAAGGGATTTGATTGTTGGAATGAAAAGTTTTGGAATTATGTGAATTTTAGAGAATTTGGGGTAGATTTGTGATCTTATGGATAACCTAGACTCTTGGTTTTGTTTGCAAGTTGTTTTGATGAATTTTAAGCTTTGAGGAGTGCTAAAAATTAAGGGGAAATGCTAGTTTTTGATACTTTAAGGGAACTTTGGGATTAAGTTTGGTATTCTATCCCCTACATTATATGAATTTATTAGTTTTTCTAAAATTGTTATTCTTAGAGATATTTTTATAAGCTAAGTTGTTTACTTTTATTATGAAATACATAGAAGTGTTAAGGGGTTCAAATGCAGAATATTTAGTTCTAGTTTTCTCCATTTTACATCTTATTTAATATGGTTGCAATTATAAAGTTATGAATGATTTGTTTGTGGGGACTTAGCTTTTCTTTTGTTTAAGTTTGATTTTAAACTTGTAATGAGTTCCGTAACACTTAAGTAACTAGTATATGTTTAATGGGTTATAAAGAAATATAAACACCTATTTTTAGAAAGATTGGACACTAGATCTAAAGAGGAAAACCCTAACAATAATTTATATTACTCCATAATATAAGGTAAGTAGAATTTCACCTACATCACCATAAATGTTGTACATGTTTGTATGTATGGTTATGATTTTATGGAGCATAAGAACATAAGCATGTTTTGATTTTGAGCATTACGTAAGCATGCATTATATGTTAAAGACATTGTAACCAAAATGTTATTTAAAAGTTGAAGCATATAGGAAAAAGTTTTAAGAGGTCTTATGGGCTACTTGTGACAGGATGGTATATTTAATTAAGTTAGTCTCAATGGAGGTATACAGTTTTGATAAGTTATCTTGATGGAGACCTATGGACCTTATTGTTATCTCGATGGAGATTGTCTCGATTAGGACTTGTGGTGTGGGAAGCCACATGACGGCATTTATGGTCCAAAGAAATTGACAGAAGGAAACCTACTTGTTATAGGAAGCCCTAAAGAAAAATCGTGTGCACATTATGTTTTATGCACAATAGGTACAATATAAGTTTCTAAAGAAAAGAAAAGCATGACTTATATGGATCATTCATGGCATAGTCATTCATGTTACATATTAATTCCACTTAGCAAGCATAAGTTCACTTAGTTATGGTGATGCAGACAAGGACAATTCCTAGCATCAGCAGCAGGATGTTAGATAGTTGGTTGGTGCTCTCTTTTGAACCTATGGACTTGTATATATGGATGCAATTGACCTATTCTAGGACTTTTCACTACTGCTTCCTTTTAAATGCCTTTAGAGGTTGTAGTTATGACATGGCCGATATCATTTTTAGATTTGTATTATAACATTAGCCAGTTGAAGTTTGTAAAGAAAAGTAATACTCTAGTTATATAAAGAATTTCAAGGGTTCAAATTTTCACACATGTTTATATTAACCTTATGTATTTAATATTAAAATTGTAAATAATTAATAGTAATAACACTTAATATAAGTATGCTATGTATTTTAAACTTATATTAGATGGGTGTTATAAAACGTTTCTCATAAAATCATTTCTAAAAAGAATACTAGTAATATCATAATCCATGATTCCATTTATGTCAGTTATGAACTTCTTGTCATCATTCTTATCTTATTTTGAACTTATGGGCTAGAGTGTACATAGCAACATAACAACCATAAGATCATAATTTTAACAAAACATGATGCTTCCCTTGTGGAAGACTTAAGATCATCGAACAACAGGGTTATACTTTAACATAACTTGTAAATCTCATATCAAGGAGGCTGGTACGACACGTACTGATCTTAACTTGAGAGTTTAGATTACCGTTCTTGTTATTTTAGTGAACATGATGAATGACATAAATTTATGTCTAAAGCAATAAACATAAAAAATGCAATCATATTGTAAATCATGACTTAGTCTTTACAATATTATGCATAACAAACGCAAACATACTTCAAACATATATCAAGCAATTGAAAATCATTTTCTTCATGTCATAGGTGAGGTTTAAAACTTAATTGAATTTTACTTCAACATTCCCATATTATCTTTTTTTCTTTTATTAATCAGCTTTGTGTCCTGTTCAAATGACACATAACTATTAGCTAACTTTTCTTATTACTGACCTACTTGATTGATAACATAACTTAGGCGTTAAATGCTCATTATTATACTTAGTCCCGTTACTTATAAATTATGTAACTAGAATGTTATGTGACTTAACCTCTCATTTCACATTACCATCTTGACACTTACAGGTTATAGAAAAATTCTCATTAAGAGGCGTTTTCCTAAATCAGGTGTTTCATTGTCCGTTTGAGCCCTTTTTATGAACAATGACCATTTTACCCTTGGTAGCTCTTAGAAAAATTTTTGAACTTGTTTTAACGAAACTTACAATTCTTTGCTACTCATAACGGTGTGACAAAAAATTGGTTATTTTTTTGAACAATTGTAGTTTATAAAGCTTTGCGGTTTTGACCCGCAATATGAAAATATTAAAGATTTTGTCCTTTATGTGTTTTTCTTAGAAAATTCCTAAATTCTTTCGAGCTTTAAAATCTATGATTATTCACTTGCTCATAGTGGTGTAGAAAGCCAATTTGTTTAGTAAGAAAACTTGTTCCACAAAATTTTATGGTTAGGCTTGAAACATAACGGGCCCATTTAGTTTCATTCTACAGAACATTTTTGGTGTTTCTAGAAATTTAAAAAATGAAAATAGGCTCAGAAACATGTTTGGTTACCAAAGAAAACCAAAGCAAAATAAGATTGTTCTCAGCCCTTTTCAAAATTAGGGTAAGAAAAGGAAAACGATTTTGCATCGTTTCTGAAATCATTTCTTTTCTCATAGTTTCATCGTCTAACGGTGCAACCTCCTTAGACACTTCCCACCAATCTCCTTTCCTCCCTTTGATCTATGCAATACCCCTTAAGATAACTAATAAGCTTGTGAAATGCCTATTTAGTTAGCATAAAGAGTATTATCCTTTCATTTCATTATAAATGTTATGGTTTACTTAAAATATTCGTTTCATTACAAAAGAGTTTCAAAACTGTTGTTTCACTCATTTCTTTATTTACAACATATATAGTATTTCAAAATGAGATGTGAAATATATTGTCACGTCCAAAGTTAGTAATATATCTATTTACAAAACCATAATAGAGCTACTAAGTTTGACTAAACATAGATCCAAAATAAGCTTCAAAAACTGATCTAACACATAGCATATGAACAAATCTCTGTCTGGCAGCTCTGGATACTCAGTCAACTTGTAACCTTGTACACCCTCACCTACATCATAAGAACTATGATGAGCTCAAAGCTCAATAAGCATAAACTAATACACAAACATGAACATTGAATGTGAATACAATTAGACATTTTCTTTTACCAGCTTTCTTTCAATAATTCTTTCTTCTTTTGGGTACCCTTAGAGTGTCGGACTTAACAAGTAATGATAGGCCATGGCTTTTGGAACTTGTTCATCATTCGGCCAACGTAACACTCATAATATGGGGTTTCCATCTTGGTTTTTAGACGTTAAATATTTGCCATAATCTATGTCTTTGTGGCTTTTCTTATCTTGGTTTTTTAACCTCAAAGTATTCACCACCCTTTGTTGGGTCCACCGGTCCCACTGACGTCGTGTGCCTTCCTGACCATAAATTAAGCACCATGCCCCCATTTAAGTTAAAGCCCTCATTCCCTTTTAAATCATATCACATGTCTTACTGTACATGCCATGAATCGTGAATGCATATTAGTAATCTATATCATTCCCAAAAACAAAAATCCAATCAATGCACCTTAAAACATAACATGACATAGTTCTTGGGATGCAATAAAAAGAAGTTTCA
This sequence comes from Artocarpus hirsutus, assembly GCA_946598075.1. Taxonomy (NCBI): domain Eukaryota; kingdom Viridiplantae; phylum Streptophyta; class Magnoliopsida; order Rosales; family Moraceae; genus Artocarpus; species Artocarpus hirsutus. The sequence goes on along the minus strand of CAMOHE010050403.1, from coordinate 7,506 downwards.
ACTTACCTTGACTTCAATTTGCATAGAGTGAAAAGATCAGTCCTATTTAAAGATAAAATGTGTTTAAAGACCTAAAATCATAAATGTGTTTACCATTCAATTCCTCAATAAACAAACTCATTGGATCATGTTATATGTTCATCTTTCAATAGTTTTGCATTAGTACAAATACAAAATAGGCTAAGCATCAAAATAGCACATTGCACAATTTTGGCCAAGGAACATGCTATATTACTAAAATTATGATTAAAATGGAGATTAAATATTTAATCATCTCAACAAAAATTCATTTCAGCTCATTCCTACTACAAGTTATATTATGTCAGACACACACTTTCTAGCCAAAGTCGAGTCTTCAATAAATAATTAACATTTCCAAATGTTAAATATCATTAAAGGAAGTACATAATCTTATAAAAACAACCTAATACATGAGAATCAAGCATAGTGCAAATTTGTTATTCCACTTAACCTAGTTTTGTATTTTCTTTCTATAAATTCAAAAATAACATTCTAACTAATTCCTACATATCTACAAGTATTTAAAATCACTTAACAAACACTTGAAATCAATAGAAATAAAAGAAAGAATCAAATTCCACAAGATTTCCAATTGTGCAAAGAAACTATCTTAACTAGTTTAGTTTGAGCTCAAATCTGTCTTAGCTACTTTTAGCACATCTATAACCATATATAACATAAAATAACTTCATTTCATCATAAGAAGCATAAATATAGATGTTACCTTGTAGGGCTTGAAGTTAAGGCTCTATTGGAGATCAAAACACTTGATTTTCAAGTTCAAAATGATGAGAACTTGGCCTGGTTTGTATAACCCAAATTTCTATGGTCTTGCTTATGTTTTTGTGATCTTTAGGACATCAAAAATGGAGAGAAAGAGGCCAGGAAAGTGCTGGACATTTTTGGGGTTGCTAGGGAAGATAAGGAGCAAAAATAGCATTTTCTAGTGCATTTGACTTAGTCAAAAGGAGATGGGTTGAAGGAGGACACGGCTTGGGAGCTTTTGCTATCTTTTTCTAGGGTTTAACATATGGAATGAGTGCTGAGTAAGAAAAGAATTTAGATAATAGTCACCCAATTAAAATCAAGTACAAACAAGTGCAACTTAATTTTTTAAAACCTAGTTAACCAACCAATCAAATTCCACCATTTTGCATACTTTTAGTTCTAACAAAATCTAGCTATTTTAAAGGTATAAATATGAAAAATGATTACTTTAGAATGCATTTAAAATGGAAGAACACTTTCCAATCAATTTATAACTGTTTAGCACACCAATATTTCTTACCAAGAAACCAAGCTTTTCACTACAATTAGAACTTTTAAAAAATAATAAGTACTCATGGTTACAAGATATGCTTTCTAAATGCTTATAATTTAATAACATGTCTTCGTTAAATGCATAGATATGAAAGATGCTTATTGCTGGCTAATTGTGAGTTAATCGGGCATTACAATCCTCTCCTCCTTATAAAATTTTGTCCTCAAAATTTGACATACCAAATAGTTCTAGATATTTGTTCCATGTCTCCTCTTCTCTTTCCCACATGGCTTCTTGTACTAAATGATTCCTCCATAAAACTTTAACTAGTCGAATCTTTTTGGCCCTCAACTCCTTTTCGTTTCTATCAAGGATCTATATTGGTTTCTCCTCATATGCTAAACCAGATGTTAATTTCACTAGCTTATAACTTAAAACATGCGAGGGATTTGGAATGTACTTCTTGAGCATAGATACATGGAAGACATCATGTACACTAGATAATGAAGGAGGTAAAGCCAATCTATGTGCTCTATCACTAACCCTTTCAAGGATTTCAAGTAGGCCAACATACCTTGGGCTTAGCTTTTCTCTTTTTCTAGATCTCATGATACCCTTCATTAGAGCAACCTTTAGGAATGCATGATCCCAAACAGTAAACTTTAAACCTTTTCTTCTTTTATTTGTATAGCTTTTTTATCTACTTTATGCTATCCTCATTCTATCACATACCCTTTCTACAGCCTTAGCGGTTTTTTATACCATCTCTGGACCAAGTAATTCCCTTTCTCCAATGTCATCCCAATGAATTGGAGATCTACATTTTCTTCTATATAGTGCTTCATAAGATGCTATTTCAATCACTACTTGGTAATTGTTGTTGTAAGTAAATTAGACTAGAGTAAACTTTGTATCCCAACTTCCTTGCAAATCAAGCATACAAGCTCTTAACATGTCTTCCAATATTTGAACTACCCTCTCAGACTGTCCATCACCGTAAGGATGGAATGCTGTACTAAATGCAACCTTTGTTCCCATGGTACCATGTAAACTCTTCCAAAATGCAAACGTGAACTTAAGATCTCCATCCAACACTATTGAAGCTAGCACTCCATGGAATATGACTATCTCTTTGATGTATAATTGAGCATACTGATCCATGGTGTAAGTAGATTTACAGAAAGAAAATGGTTAGTTAACCTATCTGCAATCACCCCTATAGAATTAAATCCTTTTTGAGTTCTAGGAAATCCAAGTACAAAGACCATTATGATGTGTCCTTATTTCTACTTTGGAATTAATAAGGGCTTTAGCAACGCTGCTAGTCTTTGATGTTCAATCTTAACTTGTTGACAAGTTAAACATTCAGCCATAAAACTTTGCTACATCTTTCTTCATTCCAGGCCACCAATAATGCTACTTTAGATCTCTATACATTTTTGTGCTACCTGGGTGTATTGAATAAGGTGTCATATAAGCTTCTTTCAAGATGTCTTCTTTAATGGCCTTAACAAATGGCACGCATTGCCTCCCTCTATATCATATAATCCCATCTTCAGCAACTAAGAAGTTTGGCCTCTATCCTGCATCAATTTTGTTTCTTAACCCAATCAGATACTTGTCCACCTTTTAACCTTCTTTAATTTTATCTTATAGCATAGGTTGCAACACTAGAGTTGACAATCTACTTGTTATTCCTTTTGGGACTATTTCAAGCTCCAACTTTTGCAAATCCAATAATATTAGCTTTGGAATGAGATGGAGGGATGACATTGATTTTCTAGTTAAGACATCAGTGTTCACGTTTGCTTTACTAGGATGGTAATTGATTACACAATCATAGTCTTTCATAAGTTCCAACCATCTACGCTGCCTTCTATTTTACTCCTTTTAGGTGAAGAAGTACTTTAGACTCTTATGGTCAGTATAAATCTTACACTTCTCACCATACACATAGTGTCTCTAGATTTTCAAAGCAAAAACTACAACAGCAAGTTCCAAATCATGAGTTGGATAATTCTTTTCATACTCCTTTAGTTGCCTTGAGGCATATGCAATTAACTTCTCATCTAGCATTAACACACATCCTAAGCCATTCTTGGATGCATCACTATGTACCACAAATCCACCAGTTCCTATTGGAATAGTAAGCACCTGAGCTGTGATTAGCCTATGCTTCAATTCTTGAAAACTCTTTTTACAAGCATCAGTCCACTAGAATTCCACATTCTTTCTACTCAATGATGTTAAGGGAGTGGCTATTTTAGAGAATCCCTAAACAAGCCGTCAATAGTGTTAGTGATGTGCCCTAGGCCAATCATGTAACGACCACATTTTAACTTTGTTACATTTGCATTTTATTAATAAAGAGGCATTTTCATTATTATTTTTTATTATAATTCCATGAATAGTTAATTCTAGCTTAGGTCATCAAGTATGTGACTTGATAGTAAAACTCTTAGGTAAAAATTGAATTCTATTCTAAATTATCCCTAGTTGGTGATTATTATTGGGATAATAATGAATGAAGACTCGTATAAAGTTTGACTGATGATTATGTTTTACTAATCATGTGTATGAGATACTAAGTCAACTCATAGATATATATTTGAGAAATGATGTATTAGATCGACCTGCTATCAGAATATTACATAGATAATTGTCATAAGCGATTCTTATCACAATAGTATTATCTTAGTCTGTTGACCTAAAATCACCATTGTTTCCTACATGACAAGTTCAATATTTTGACACCTTCTAATATTATCTTTAATAGGATGATGGAATGGATTATTGTTGGATATAGAGTGAATCATGTGTGGAATGTGAGTGATTAAGAAGGAATTTGTCCCTCATTTATTATGAGAAAGATATCTATGGGCCCCTCGATAAGTTAGACTGAAGAAAAATAAATGGCCATACTGAAATGAATTGATAAAGGTTATCAATGTCAGTCTACTTAAGATTGAGAAATAATATAATTGAATAGTATAAGGATGACATAAACCATGTCTTGTGTTCAATCAAGGTATCTAGTGACAAAAGGACTTTAATACTTATTGTATATTAGGTTATTTTGGATTATTAACATTCATATAACTTGGGTAATCATAATGTCTTGCTAGAGGCCGCTTATGATTTATGGGCCAAAAACAGAATTTCAAGCCTACTACCAATGTTATGTGAACCTATAGGGTTGTAAACTTAGAACAGACCAAAAATAAATTTTGGGTTTACTATGTCTAGGTTCAATGAACCTAATAATGTCCGGATTCGATGTACTAGATATGTCTAGGTTTATTAAATCTGATAGTGTCTAGATTTTATGAATCATATTTGAATTACAGTTGACCCTAGTTGAAATTTGACTCTGTCTTGAAGCCAATATATAAATATATTTGTTTTAGGTTTTCTGGCCAAATTAAAAGAGAAAAGGCATTCTCTTATTCTAAAAGTCAAAAACATTAAAAATCGTAAAATTAGAGAGTTATTTAACGCAAAGAGAGAGTGCTAGCACACCAATTCAGTTTTTGAGAGAGTCTATTTGTATGGATACCTACAGAGGGCGTTGCTCTAAGTAACAATATCTGAATCAGATCCTAAATACAAAAAGTTTAAGTTAGGGTGTCACTGAAGTGAACCCGTTATCTTCCTTCTAGCAATCTTGCCCCTTTTGTTGTCCTGGTAAGATTCTATGACTTTATTATCAATCTAATCGAATTGTATGGATCCTATGAGGGTAAGAATTAATTTCAATTTTTTGCTGCTTATTTGAATCACAAATCTAACAAAACCCAACAGTGGTATCAAAGCGACTAGCAAATTTGATTTAATTGATTTTATATGGTTTTGTGTATATGTGATATGCATGGATACGGTTTATACATTAATTAGATTAATGTGTTTGAGGTTTTATTTGATTAAACATTTTTACCATGTTGATTTGATTAATATGTTTACTGTTTCTTGTAACCTGTTGTTGTTAATTTGATTAATATTACAATTTAACAAGATTCTAGTAATTTGTTTTAAGAGGATTAAACAATGTACTATAAATCTGGTTTCGGTCTTATTAAGGTGGCAGATTGTTTAAATGTTAAAAGGTGATAATTTGTTTTGAATAGATTAATATACATCATAGTGTTTGTTTAATTGTTAAACAAGGATGATCGGTTTAAAATAGATCAATAAATTTCATGAATCCACTTAAGTGTTATACAAAGATTAATTAATTCTGTTATGAACAAATTAGGTAATCTGATTAATTAAAATTAATGGATTTAGGTAGCAACTCATTCAAACGAGTAGGAATCGTTTACCTTTCGGGGGCGCTACCCCAAACCCCTCAAGGGGCATTGCCCTGGGACCGCGCTAGGAGCGTTGCCCTAGGACCCCACAAGGGGCACTACCCCTTGACCCCGAATTGTTTTGTTACATAAATTGTTTTGGTCATAATAAAAATTTAACTTTAATTATATTATATTATTATGTTTATGTGTTTAGTGTGAATTCCATAATGCATAGCATGGCCCTTTTATACCAATGTGATTAGCAGGCTTTATTTAATTTTATTTTGGGTTTGTAATTTTAAATACAACCTACGTGTCATTTTTCAATTTGTTGTAATTTATTTATTTATTTAGTAGTTTAGATTGCAATTTGTAATATAAAATCAAAGCCCAAGATCAAGATGGATGGAGGTTCAAGATGGAGGCTCAAGATGGAGTCTGTTCGTGGAAATCTAAGAAAATCCATGGAGATGAAGATTACCTAGGATTGACCATTTGCCTTCATATTAGCTTATGAAGATCAATCTAGATTTGGGCCATGCTAGTACATACTTATTGTGTTATTATTATGCTATGTATGTGATGCTGTGTATATGATGCTATGTATGTGATGCGACATAACAATAAACAATAAAATAATATTAAAGTAGAACCCTCAGTTAATATTAAGTCATTAAAATGCCTCCCATAACTCAACACTTGTGAAGACTTGGATTGTTAAATATAGGTTTTGTCAAAGCAGGGTGTGTTAAGCCATCTAGGTAAAACAAGATAGATAATAGTTATATCCATTTGTTTGAAATGGTTAGACTTAACTAGGTTATCTAAATGGTTTTGGACCTAGGGCATTCGATGGGATTTTAATTAGTTGGGACATGTGAAGTCAAATCCCATATTTATCCAAAAAGTTGCATAAGATGTAATTGGTAAAGTGTTACCTACCTAAATAACCATATTTTAGGTGATAAGCCAAAGCTTACTTAAAGTGAGGTGAAATATGGATCTTGGCCAACTAAAATTACAATTGTTGTGATTGCCAAATTAATATTGTCACGCCCCAAAGTACGGGAAGTGACGTGGTGGTTTAATTAAATCAATTAAGTAAAGATTTGGTTAAAAATAAGGTTTTAGAATGAAATTTATGAGTAAAAAGGGTGATAATTTTAAAATCGTTTGAATAGATAAGTTAAAGAAATAGATGAATCATCATAATAATTAAACAAATAGAAATAACATTAAAATAATTAAATATGGAGTGGAACGCGTATGGGTCCCACTGGCCCACATATTGTGCACACACATATAGTATTGACAATATTACGATACAACCACAGTCCAGAATGAAAGAGAAGTTAAAGTCTTACATGCCTTGAAAGATAAATTAACCTACCAAATACTTCTACTGATCATAAGTCCGGTCGGCGGACTCCTCTCCAAACCTATGCTGATATCCACCTAGGGTTAAGATTTTAAAACAGATCAAATGTGAGCGAAAGGCTCAATAGGACTATATTTAGAAAATTATTCAACTTTAAAAGAGATTGCATAAATCAAATAAACATATAAAAATAAACTGGAACAATCATCGAATAAATAATTAAATGTAAAATTAAATAAAATATAATCTTCCAAAAATAATTCAAATAAATTAATCAAAGAGTACCATTTTTCCTTTCCTGGGCAAACCATACATGACTCACCACCGTAGTGGCCCAGCTGGGTTTCGGGACCTGCCCCCAAGGTTGTTCACTACACAACCCGATCTCTGATATGGCATCATGCCCTAATATATATACATATATATATATATATCTCTGATTCATGAAATCTTTTCTTATCAGATGTAATCATTTATATTCATTATGAAGTTTATTATAAAATCCATCTCAATCTGCTGTTTTAGAAAACAGATAATGAAAATCCTTTATCAACAAG
>CAMOHE010050402.1:3110-30267 GCA_946598075.1 Artocarpus hirsutus | reverse complement strand
AATCAGGATTCAAAACAGTTTAAAACGGGTGAAAATCACAAAATTTTCCTTGGCTCGGTCGGCCTGCCGGTTCCCCTGGTTCGGCCTGCCGGACTGCACAGTTCGGCCTGCCGGAGGAACAGGTTCGGTCAGCCGAACATCTCCAGGTTCGGCCTGCCGGTCGGATGAATCCGGCCTGCCGATCCTTTGAATCCGGCCTGCCGAACACGAAGTTCGGCCTGCCGATCTGGGAAATTCCAGAAATTTCCACGCACGGGTCTCGGCAGTCCCGAATTCAAATTCTCAAATCTAACCTGTTTTCTCAATTCCCAGGCATGGATAATCATCATAAACAATAGAAAATCATAATAGAACACTTTTGAATGAATTAAAACAAGTTTTAAACAACATTTTTCTGAAAATCCAAAAATAGAGAAAATAGAGGAAAAATGAAAAATCTTGATTCTAATCCGTTTTTGATGAAATGAAGTTTACATTCTAGCTAATCTTAGTCAATCTAACTTAGATTGAAGCTTTTCTAGACTTAGAAACTCCAAAATTTCAAAATACAAGAAAATCTTGAAAAATAGAAAAACTTCGAATTTTAAAATCTAACCTCGAATCAAAGCTTGAAAACGTTGTTTTTGTTGTTGAATCTTGTCCCCGAGCCTTCGATCTCCTAGCCCGAAGCTTGAAAACGTGATTTGTTTCAAAATTTTGAGAGATTGAGAGAGAGAATGAGAGAACCGAGAGAGACGAGAGAAAGAGGAGAGAGAGAGTGCACGGGAGAAGTGAGGAGAGAGAGAGGAAAGGGAAATAAATAGAAGAAGAGAGAGAAAAGCAGTTGCATAAAACTGTGTGCAGCCACACTCTGTTTTCAAATTAAATTGTTTTATTAAAACTTAAGTTAACAATCAAAAACAATTTAGAATAATTAAAAATCACTAAAAGAGTAAATCAACACAAAGTTTTCTTAATTTTCACAAAATAATCAAATTAAGTTTAAAACATTCATCATGGCACACTGATTCACCATTTAATATTCTAATCGCATTTAATTAACTTCGGGGTGTTACAAAGTTGAGGCGATGGACTTGAGTCATGATGATGCTTCTCGAAGGTCTTGAGGTTGGGGATAAAGGTTTCTAGGTGCTTTGAGGCAGTTTGATGGTGGTTCGTGATGGTAGCATGGTGATTTTAGCTTGGGGGTAGCTATGGTGGTTTTGGAGGTTCTTGGATGGAGATGATCATGGAGAATATAGTGGTTATGATGGCCATGGAAGTTTGCTCTTTGTGGTCTAGGTGGAATAGGGTTCGTTAGCCTTTTTTCAAGGGTGCTAAAAGGGTATTTAAAGAGGAAAGTGAAGATCTAGTTCGGTTGGGGTCTTTCCACTTCGAGCAAGGATGGTACAAAGTTTGCTTCTGTGGGAGTAGCCATATGTGAAAACTTCTTGTCGTGGGAGGTTTTCCTTCCAGGTTCAAATTTAGTCTTCAAGGAGGGACCGGGCGTGTAGGAGCATGAATGGGCAACTAACCTAGGAGTGCTATTCCAAATGTCCTATTAGGGGGGAATCCAAGTAGCAAGAGCTTTACCTTGCCATTTCAAGAAAGGCTTAGAACTTGGGGTTGGGGTTCGCCTCTAACCCGTCCCTAATTGAGGGGAAATTTGTCTCTAGCAATAGGTGTCACATATAGCAGGGTTCTCACGGGTGAGCTGTCAAGGCTGGCATGGCGAGTAAGCTGGCAAGACGGGTGAGCTAGCATGACAGGTGTGGCTGACATGTCAGATGGGCCAAAAAATAAGTTTTTTCTAGTGTTGGGTCTAGGGTTCTAAGTAGGTCTTTTTGGCTCTTTTTTACTCTAATTTCCTCTATGCCTATTCCAATTATACTTAGAACTTCCTAAACTAGTTAAAAGTCTAATTAGACAAAATAAAATGGGCCTATTCATGTTCAATAATCTTCCAAACCACGCCCCGCTTAGAGGACCCCGCCTTATGGCTTGGGTTAACATACCTTATCTTGGGCCATGTTATGAGGCATGGACTGGGCTTATGTCTTGCAAAAAATGAGTATCAACAACCATATATCATAACACGTATTCTACGACACAAAACCATATAAAATCACAAACATTTTCAAGGTAATATGGCAGGGTTTACCTAGAGAATTTCAAAATGTAAATCTCTTCTCTTAGAACTTAGAGACTCCTTAAATTTCCTTGATAACAAAAATCCATTCAAAACTTTAAACAGAACTTTGAATTTACAAGACAAAGTTTAGGTTTTATCTTGAAAACCTCCATAAACTTCCTTCACAACACGTGTCCTTATTTCTAAGAATGATTTGAAAGTTTCAATCATCAAGAACTTTGAAAGAGAAATAACTAAAGGGGCGGATTCCTTTGGGAGAAAACTGGAGAAAAGAAACTAAACTTTTCTTTCAGTTTGACCCTTGACTATTATAGACCAAAGTAGGGACTAGTTTGCTAAAAAAAAGAAAATTTGGTATAATGCCCTTGCCAAAAACCGGTTTTATCCCCTTAGAAGATAAAATTTTCTCCAACTTTAAAAAAGCAAAGTTTAACTTTTCCTCTAACTTTTGCAATCCAATTTTACACTACGTAATATTTTTCCTATACTATCAGCGTACTTTCTAATACCATCCATTAGCTTCCACAAGCTTCCACAATATTTTGTAATTATCCATATTATCCATTTAGTATAGTTCTCATATTTCTTTATTTTATATAGTATAATTTCTATGCTGTAAAATTTCTATATTGAATAATCATCATACAGCATAATTCTTACACTACATGATTCCCATACTGTCTGATTTCCATACTTTCCAAACAATATATTTTATGTATAGTATAATCTCATATAGTGTGATTCTCATGTCATTTTTTTGTTTCAAAATCTGTTGCAATATATTCTACAACAGTTTACTTTCCCTTGCACATTGTCTAACTTTCATCTTCATATCATTAATACTTTGCTTAAGATTATGTCATAATATTTTAATCTTGTAGATCCTATATCTATTCTTATGGAATTTTTCATAAAAATTGGATTTAAATATTAATTCTTTTGATGCTTATATTTCCTTCAAAACACTTAACAAATTTTTAGCACAATTTTTAGCTCACAAAATTTGTACATAATTGGTTAACTCTTAAATATTACATATATAATACACCAAGAATTTCTTGAGAGTTACAAAAACATGAAAGGTTTTTAACTTTAAGAACGTCAACAAACCATAAATTTCACTACCTAGAGGAGGGAAGTGGGACCCTTTCCTAATGAAACAAAAACATTCACAATAGGAAAAAGAGAGAAAAAGTTATAGCCATATACTTCAATTAGGTACTAAACAATTACTTGAGTTGAGGTAATTTGAACTGCGATCTCAACCATTATTTGTATAAAAAGATAAATTGTTCTTCAAAATGTGAGGAGATTTCTCCGATGGATACCAAAAAAAGTAACCTACTGGCATGTATTTATTTTTCTATCATCATATTTGAAGAAAAAAGTGATTTGACCAAATCTAACAAGTTGAAAAACATGCACAATGTTTTGTCGTACTTATCATTGGAGAAGGATCCACAACCAAAATCTATATTTAGTGCTGAAGACAACCATTTTTTAAAGTTAAGTGGTTAATAACTAATCTAACAGAACACGATGCTCACAAAAGAATTACCTAGAGTTTATGGATCTAGTTTTGTTCATTTTCATACTAGATGCATAGGAAAAAGATTCCTCTTAATCGAATTCCAAACAAAGAAATTATGAATTTTTAAAGTCTGAGTATGAAAATGCTATGTTTATAATCACTAAGGGTTACTCCCAATCTTTTACTTGTTACTATGTCATACTTTTACTTAAATTCTTTGACAAAACATTTTTTTAATATATTTAAAAATATCTACATAATGACGATTATGCCCTTATAAGTTCCATCTAATAACCAAAATACACTACATATAGTAGCAAAATTACCAAGATTATTTGACTAAACTTGCTAACTCAGCCTGCAAAAACTTGTAAATTGTTTGAAAATTGTCCCACCAATCCTCAAAATATACAACCTGTTTTCACCACAAACGGCTCGTTTGCAAAGTATTAAAACTCCTGTTGTACCATAAGAATGGCCAATATATTCAACTATGAATACATTAAAAAAAAAAAGACTTTAGTATGGTAATTAAAAAAATATTATTTTAGAGATCTATGTAAAAAAAAAAAAAAAAGATAGTCGTATATACGTAACACCTCGAAATTAATTAAGCAAAATTAATGTATAACATGGTGTATTAGTGTGCCTAACTGTAATTTAAACTTAATTTAATTAATTGTGGTGTTCTTCAATTTATTTAATCTTTTATTATTTTAATTGTTATTTTGAATTTTCTAAACAAAACAATTTGTCAAATTCTAAACAAGTCCCACTTTACCAAAAAACTCGAACCATATGAAATCTGTTTGTGAAAACAGGGGCAGCCCAGCTTTTCTTTGCTAACCCCTCTTTTATTTATTTCCCCCCTTCTCCTCCATTTTTCTCTCATTCTTTGCTCTCTTCCTCTCTCTCCTACAGCACACTCTCTCCCTCTTTTCTTCTTCAATCCCGACACTCCTCCTCTAAATTTTCTTGCAAAAATTTTAATCCCAAGCCTCCCTCGTGCTTGATTAAAGCCAAGGAACGAAGATTCAAGCTTTAAATCTTCTCCAAAAATGTCCAAGAAGAGGTTAGTTTCTTTTTCTCTAAAACTTTAAATTTTTGTCTTGAATCTTCCATGAAAGTTTCAATCCAAGTTTGTATGAGCTTAGATAACACTTACCTTAAGTTTATGAGACCTTAAATACCCCAAATCTTAGCTTGATTTGAGTGAAAACGGGATTTAAACTAATTTTTATCATGTTATTTTACTATGTTTCTATGCTATTTATGCTCTCAGAATTGAGAAAAACAAGTTTGGGAGGATTTTAGGCCCAGATTTGGTGAAAACCCGAGACTTAGAACCTTCTAGATTTTTTCAGTTTGGTAGGCCGGATTCGTGAGTTCGGCAGGCCGGACTTATAGCGAGTTCAACAGGCCAGACCCAATGGTTAGCAGGCCAAACTCAATAGTTTGGCAGCCAGACTAAGGAATCCGGCAGGCTAATCGGGCTTTACAAAAAGTTGTTGTTTTCACCGATTTCCACTGTTTAAAACCTAAATAGAAATTTTAACTTAGTGGCATGATTTTGTGAATTTAATGGAAGGGAGCAATATAGAGTAGTATACTCTAAGATAGATATTAACAAACATAGTTCATCTTTAAGGTTGTTCATGGTTCCGTGGAGCTAACATTTAACGGATCAGGACTATAGTGTTAAGTTGCACTTCTGGATATCAAGGTAGGACTTTTGACCTCTTCATTGGTAGCCACATTTTAAAAAGGGTTTTGGCCCCAAAAATGATTTACTTAAAAAGGTTTTCAAGAAAATTTTTTCAGTGATTTCCTAAACTGTTGAATAATGACTTGATCATAATGAACAACATAATAAATGTAAATGAATACACTTGGAATGAGATATAAATAATGATAGAAATGCATAAATGGGCATGATGCCATACTCAGAGATCGAGTCGTTTAGAGTGCGACCTTGGGGGCAGGTCTCGAAACCCAGTTAAGCCACTACGGTGGTGACATTTATGGTTTACCTAAGAAAAGATAATAAGATCCTTTTTGGACGAACAAGAATTGTTTTTGGTAAGAATGATTTAGTTAAATTTATTTCTTTAATTCCGTTTTCTAAATATTTTCCTGAATGATAAATTTTATATTCAAATTAAATGTTTTTAAAACCTAGTCCTACTGACCTTTCGCTTACTTTTTATCTGCTTTTTAACCCTTTCCCCTAGGTGGAATTTAGTTTTGGACCGACCGGGAGTCCATCGACCGGACTTGTGAGCACTAGAAGAATCTGAGTAGGTTACTTACATATTTTGTTCAAGGCATATAATATTTTAATTTCCCATTTCTTATATTGGACTGTGGTTGTAATACGATTATTGTCGCTATTGTGTGTGTACACTAACGTGGATTCGGTGAGGCCCAATCCTTACTTATTTGTTCTCATTGTTTTATTTTTGTCTTATCTACTTTTATTATTTTGATGAGAAATTAAAAAAAAGTTTTAAATTTGTCACATTTTTCATAATCAACTAAATTCTTTAATTGGTGATTTTGATTAAAATTTTATTTAACTAACTTAATAAGTTGATTTAATTACCTTAATTAGTCTGCCACATCACTCCCTGTATTTCGGAGCGTGACAATATATTTGGGAAAAATAAATTTAAATTGGACTGAAATGCACACTTTAAGGATAACATGCATTTTGGTTGAATACACAGGCACAAAATACATTTAGGAAAAAATATCAGATGGAAAATTAACTAGTAGGTACTATGAGAAAATATTGGTTGAGAAGGTTATAGGAAAAAAGCTATTTAAGTGAAAAACATTTTGAAAAAACTTATTTCAATAAGTGAAAAATAGAGAAATATAATTATGAGAAAAATAGTAGGTACCAGTGAACACTTCTAAGTAGAGACATATTTAAAACAATTACTTTAGTAGGAATCATTAGAAATAAGAAAATTACAATTTTACTTTTGAAATAATAATGGTTTAATTAATTATAGGAAAAGGAATAGTTAATAGAGATACAATTATGGAAAAAAGAATGATTCTTATAAGGAGAAAACAAAAGAAGGTGTTTTGATAAAAGAATATAGTTAAAAGGTCACGTCTAAAGAAAACCAAATATAAAATATAAAAGGCAATGAGAAAAAAAAGTCAGATCAAAGACAAGCAGAATTTGGTCGGAAATAACTATCCAAGAAAAAATGTTAACAAATTCGAGAAAAAAAAAAGATTTAGTAGAGACTATTTACAAGAAAAAAGCAAGATACGAAGAAAAGAAGAAAAGAGCGTAAAATTACAAATTAAACAGAAAAAAAGGGTTTGAACAATATCCAAATTTATGTATTAGAAAGACGATTTCACTGGTAGAAGCCAAAAAAAAAAAAAAAAAAAAACGTACCAGTAGGACTCTATCATTCAACTGTCAGATTTGTAATTGATCTTGACTAGATAAAAAAAAAAAAAAAATGCCCTATTGGTGTGTTTCCTTACTGAATAAAGACCCCAATATAAATAAGATATGTCTAAAATTGTATATATATATTAAAAAAGTAGATAAATAAAAATCATATTTAATTCAAACGTGTGTTTTGATGAAAATATAGCATATATTAAAGAAAAAAGATTCGGAATGAGAAAAATTGTATAAAAAATTATTTAAGAGTACAATTGGAGGGAAAAATGTTGCTAAATAGACACATTTGAGAATAAAATATTTAACTGTGACAACTAGAGGGGAAAAGTTTCTTATAAAAACTATATTTGATAAAAAAAAAAAAACTTTAGACTGTTACTTAAGCGGTGCTGCATTTGAAACGATTATCACATAATAGTAACATAATTGAAAAAAGTGTTTTAGTTAATGATACACATTTTAAAATGAAATATATTAAAATTCAAGAGAAAAATGGAGAAAACTATTTAATAAAAAGGATGTGAAATGGGCACGATATTAAGGGGAAAGCACTAAAGAAAAAGAAAAACAAGGAGGAAAAAGGTGCAGAACAAAAATATGTGAATAAAAAAAATGGAGGACAAAAAACTAAAGGAAAAAGTAAAAAAAATAAAGGACGAAACATTTCGTTGTCCTTCAAGGAGTCATTCAAAAATGGATTGGCTTCTATAAATTCGTCAAAAACTATTTATTAAGCACATAGTAAAAACTTGAGAGGTTCAAAAAAAAGTTTAGATAGAGACATTTATGAGAAAAAAAAGTTATTTTTCAGGACAATTTAAAAAAAAAAATACTAATAAATATCACATTTGTAAAAGGAAAAAACAAGAACGTGGAGGAGAAAAAGAATGAAGGACGAAACATTTCATCGTTGTTTGCGGATATTCATTGAAAAACGAATTGTCTTTTATACATACGTCAAAACTATTTATCAGGTACATATTAAAAAATGCACTTGAAAGGGTTTCAAATAAAAATTTAGATAGAGACATTTAGGAGAAAAACTTATTATAGCAAGACAAAATTGAAAAAAAAAAAAAGGCATCACATTTAAAAAAGGAGAAAAACAAGAATGTGTAGGGAAAAAAAAAGACAAGAATGAAAAAAAGTGGGAGAGAGACAAGAATAAATTAAAAAAAAAGAAGAAGAAAAAGCTGAAACGTTTTGGGCTTTCCAACTTTTGGGGAGAATCTGTTTTTCAAATTTTGGGAAGACTCTATAAAGGACAGATTCTCCCTTACATATTTACTACAAGAATTGAACCCATTAGCAATGAGAGATGACTATAAGTTTTATAATGAATGTTTCAAAAACTATACATTTTCATATTGGGCCTCACTTTTAGCAATGACATATTGTCGCTAAAAGTCAAATCTCATAAGAAGAGATATGCAAGTCGCGCCAAAAATGGACTTTTAGCTATGACATTGATGCAAAAACCCACCTGCTCGAGCTTGAAAATGCCAATTGGTGCAAGAAAAAAATTAGTTTTTATTGTCATTTCTAAAAACTTTGGCAGCAATGGGTCAACAGTCATAGCCAGCTTATGCTAGCCATACTTTTTAGTGATGATAAAAAGTGAAATTTCAATTTTTATTAAAATTTTAAGTGGTAAAAATTAGCAGCTTGAAGAATTTTTTGGGACTTTTAATGTCATCGTTAAACGTCTTGTCATGCCTAACTTTTTTAAATATGTTTAAATTGTATGACTTCGTTTTACACAGTTATAGCGATGAATTTTGGACTTTTAAAAGTCTCCATTATATTAAATTGCAACCCCGACCTTCTTCCCCCCAGAATCTTTCTTTGTCTCTATCTCTCTCCCAGCCCGCCACCCTACAATTTTTGATCGCCGTCCAACCTCACGCCTGCCGCCACCACTCTGCCAAGTGCTACTACCACCACCCTACCACCTCCTCCACCTATTCTTTTCTCTTTCCCTCTCTCTCTTTCCTTCCCTCCCCTATTTCTCTCACTCCTTTTTTATTAAAATGTCCTCTACCGCTTCTGCCACCGCCATTAGCCCCTGCCACCGCCGTTGTGCCCTCATTTCTAGTCACCGCGGTTTTGTGGTGATTAAATGTGAGTTTTTTTTTAATTTATTTGGTTTAATTTGTTAATTTTTATTTGTTAGATCATGTTGTTTTAATGTATTTTGTTTTGTGGTTGAAAATGTTATGCATAGATTGTGTCTATGTTTGGTTTCGTTTGAAATATTTTGCGTTCAGATTAGATTATGCTTATATTTTGTAGTGATTATGTTTGTTGATGTATTGTGATGAATATGTTCGCATTGAAGTATGTTGATGTATATATGTTGAACATGTTAGAATACGATGAACATGTCAATTAAAGTTTTGTTAGTATGTTGAATATGTTGTAGAGTTTTTGTTTGTTATTTTTGTTTTTTTATATAGTTGTTATTTTTTTAACAAATTGTATATTGTGAATATAATTATGTTTTGTTGTTATGTTGACTATATTTTAGAGTTGTTTTTGTTATTTTTGTCTATGATTGTTATTTTTGTAATAAAATGTTTAAGTAATAATAAACAATTATATAAGTGGTTTATAATTAATAATTTATTGAACATAAAAAATTTAATAATTTATTAATTTATGAATCATAAAAAATAATAATTATCAATTAATAATAAGTAATTAAGTAATGATAAAAATAATAATTACTTATGTGAATGCTTTATAATTACAAATTTATTTAACATAAAAATAATAACAATAGTTAGATGAACATGTAATAATAAAGAATAATTATAACAATATAATTATTGTTTAATATTTAAGTAATAAAAATTAATAAGTAATGAGCATAAATAACTATACAAAATTGAATAAAACTTGAGGTGAAAATAATAAAAAAAATAGTTTAGACTTAATAAAATTATATAATTTGTAGAAAATACAACACTATTACTATTAATATTCAAGAATTTGGGTGGCAAGCATACTACTAAGGTTATAGTAAGCAGTTACTAAGTGTCATACGCACGTACGAGTTTGCTGGTTATCATATATTGTATTTCATATTTAAAATAGCCTTATCCCGTTCGAGAATCGATGAGTGGCTCAACGATTCCTAATTGTCCCATTTGGATAGTTTGGGATTTATAATTTTACTTGTTTATTACTTGTTTCCAGTCACAGCTTGTGGTGGATGTTTTGGTTGTTTTTTTTCGTTCTCCTAGTATGCGACCTTCAATTACACACGGCGACTAAAAGAATGACCCCAACAAGCACTATAAAAAATATGGTATAGACATTATGCTTAAAAGTGTAAAGGATAGGAACCATTAATGCCTATATTGTGATTAGTTTTTGTTCACCCAAATTTCAGGTTTGTTTTCCTTTTAATATTTTTTTAATATGGTTGACTTATTTATATGCAGTATAAAACACTACAAGAAAAGGGCTTTTTAGCGACAAAAAAGTCATTGCTAAAGGTTAAACTGTTGTTATTGATACTTATTTGTGACGACACAATCGTCCCTAAATTGTAGTAGGAGAAGACATAATGTTGTAGAGTTTCAATGACAACAAGGTTGATCAGAACATCGAGGAGATGACATATAATGTTTTTAGCGACAACAATTTGTGAATTTGTCAACACTAAATATAGAATTTACGGTTAAAAATTGTAACACCTAAGCATTTTACGTACATTAAAAATGCAGTAATTTAAAGATTATGTTAAGATAAAAAATATAGTTTAAGGAAAAATACTATGTAATAATACAAAAAATATACAGTATTAGAATAATATAGTGCAAGAAAGTACACTGATAAAGTTATGTAGCATGAAAATTATATTACAAAAGCAATATAATGTAAGAATTGACTGCTTAAGGTTAATCAGTCTAGAGATTGGACTGTTTAAGTTAAAACAGTATAGGAATAATACTGTTTGAAGAATATGAATGAATAAGGAATAGTGTAGCAGTATAGAAAATATACCAATAGTATGAGAAAAATACTATTAGTATAAATTTAGATTGTACAAAGTTAGATAATATTGGAATTACATTATGTGATGGATTTAAATAAATATGAGAGGTTGTAAGATCTCATGAATTATATGGAAAAGGATACCGATAGTATAGAAAAAATACTATCAATATAAATTTAGACTGTGTAAAAAGTTTTTAAGGGCATCATGGGACACTAAAATGAATGAGAATTTGCCACAAAGCCCTTGGGTGGCCCAATTACACATTGCCAAGTTAAGAAAAATGATGATAAGTGATGAGTCATCAAATTTGATGAAAAATTACCAAAATACCCCTTGATGTGGCCAATCATATGTTGCCAAGATTAAGCAAGCTTTAACCCCAATTAATGCAAAATGGTGACTAAACTTGATAAGTCACCAAGTTGCCAAAATGAAACTAAAGGATAAAAAGCACATGTGGAGGAAAAAGAAAGGAAGAAAAAAAAATGTTCCATATTCCTCCATGGAAAAACCACTCCCCCCTAGGCTTTCTCTCTCAAATTTTTAGTGGATCTCAAGCCTCCAAATCATGTATGAAAACAAATTTAAGTGAAGAAGATGAAGATTAAAGAGTTTTCAAGGTAAAGCTCAAGCTTTTTCTTAGAGATTTTGATATTTCACTAGAACTTTGGATGGGGTTTTCATGGGTTTTGTCATGGTTTTTGTGGAGAAGACATGACAAAGTTTTGAGCTTAGCAAAGGAGGATCAAAAGGTTGGTAAAGTTTAGGTAAATCTCTAAACTTTTTACTTAAAAATTCATGCTAAAAATATGCATACCAAGTGTTTGATGAAATGTTTTGGTCTATGGCATGTAAATGGGCATTATGGTATGATTGGTTTATGTTCTATGATGATAGTGATGATGATAGAAAGAAGAAAAAGTAAGGTTTTGTGCAAAAGAATGAAAAGTTATTAAACTTTGCTAAAATTGTAAAGTTTAGTTAGTTTTCAAGAAGTGATAGTCTAAAGGGCCTTAGAGGCTAATTTATGCTCCAAGCAAGGTCTGAAAATTGTCAATACAATGAAAGAAACAACTTTTGTGAACAAAGTTTGGTGAAATTCCAAAAGGACTAAATTGTAAAGTTTTATAAAGTCTCGACAGATTTAAAAATCAACGAAAAATCCCCCTAAATATTAGAATTTCAAGAAAGTTAAAACACAAAAGTTGTAGAACTCGTCGAAATTATTAGGGCAACACACAGATTCTTAAATTTATGCTCGGTTTAGGAGTTATGAATTTTACAAAATTTGTTAAAGTTGGAAAAAAATCTTTAAGGGGCCAAAATGTCATTTTACAAGAGGAATTTAGGTAAGATACTTTAAGAAAATTTGATCATCTTGAAAAATGCAGAATAATGGTTTAAAAAGATTATTTTTGGTTTTAGAGGCAAAAATGTAAATAATTTTGCATTTTGGACCAAAACCGTAAAATTGTGATAAAACTAGGTTTTCACCTAGAAACGCTAAGTTCCTGCATTGCTGTAGGCATTGAGTAACCATAGAAGCTAAGTTTTAAGGATTCAAGTTTTAGTCAAGAAAAGAATTAAAGAAAAAAAGATTAAGGGCAAAATGGTTATTTTATAAAAAATAGCCAAAACGGACCCAAAACGTTTGATATAAAAAAAACACTCCTTAGCTAAAATTTTTTCGTAATTTGTAAGTAGTGAAACATTAAAGTTAAGTAATGGGTTTTTTTTAAGTTATGAAGTTGACGAAAAACCCGTTAAGGGTAAAATCATCATTTTTGAGGAAACGGCTATAACATAATAAAAAACTCCGAATTAGCATAATGTTCTTAGATGAAAAATGTTCCTAATATGTTAAGTAACGAAACCGCTAGTGAGATAGAGAGTTTAACTAAGGGGCGCTTAAGAACAAAGGTAATCCGATGGGTTGTCGAGCTAAGCAAAAAGAATGATAACCTGGTTGTTATATAATTAAGCAAAGGGAAAGGTAATCCAGTGAGTTACAAAATTAAGTAAAGAGAATGGTAAACTGACAGTAGACTAGTTATGAAAAAAAGGGGAATAAATGCTTAATGTTTAAGTTATGTTATCAATCGAGTAGATTGGTAATAAAAGTTAACTAATTAGTTGGGTGTCGTATGATCAGAATACAGAAGCCGACTAATGGAAGGAAAAGGAACGAAATAGAGAACAATAGAGCGTAGTCCAAGTAAGTTTCAAACCTCACCTACAGCATGAAGTAAATGATTTTTAAATGTTTATATATATGTTTGCAAATGTGTTTGCAATGGTTATGCAAATTTTTTTTAAAAGTATGTTTGTATTTATTATGCAAAAAGTTTTATAGTTTAAATCAGAATTTGCAATGTATTTGCAACTATTATGTTAAAGCATGATTGCATTTGATGTGCATAAAGTTTTGAAAGTTCAAGTAAAAGTTTGCAATGTAATTGCAATAATTATGTTTAAATTATGTTTTGCATTTTATTAATGTATAATGTTTTACAATATAAGTTATAAGTTTTATGTTGCATTTATTATGCAATAAGTTTCAGAGTACAAGTTAGGATTTGCAAAATGTGTTTGCGTTTTACGTTGCATTTGTTATGCAATAAGTTACATTTGTTACGTAATAGATTTTAACGTATAAGATATGATTGGCAAAGGTGTTTGCATATGATGTGTTAGCACATGTTATGCTCATTAATGTTAAAAAGAAGGTAAAGCACAGACAATAAAAGAAAGTATCATATCAACCTCCTTATTGTAAGGTACTGAAAGTAAAATTTAAGTTTGACCTCCTAGATATGAGGTACATGTCCTCGGTGTCTGATGGTCTCAAGTCTTCCGCAAGGGAAACATCATGTTTATGATCTCATGATTAATGATGTTAGTACGAACACCAAAGTAAGATAAGAAAAGTTAAAGAACAAAGGATGGAAGTTAAAATAAGATAAGGTAAGTTAAGGAATAAAGGTAGAAAGTTAAAGTAAGAAAATAATGTTCATAAAATGCTCATAATTGAAGTTCATAATTGAGCATAATTAGAATCATGCATTATGAATTTGCTTGTATTCCTTATTATAAAGTATTTACGTTAAATGCTTATAAAAAACATTCTAAGGAATGTTTTATGTTAAGTGTTTATGAAAACATTTTCATGGTTACAAGAAAAGGTTTATAAATGACGTTTCATAAAAAGCATTTTGAGGATTGCTGCATGTTAAATATTTTATGAAAAGCGTTTATGAAAAACGTTTTAGAAATGTTTTATGAAAAATGTTTATGAAAAACGTTTATGAAAACTGTTATAAGAGAATGGTCTTTATGAGAAAAGTTTTTAAAGCATGTTTAAATGCTTTGTGAGATTTTGTTTGAACTTACTGAGCGGAAGCTCATTAAAAGTTTTTTCATACTGTAGGTAGTTTTATGGGTGACTAGTGAGACCTGTTAGAAGAGCTAGGTGCCGCGGAGGACAGATGTAAGGATTTGGGTATGGATACCACCATAGTTTGCTTCTGCTACACAAAGAAAAGGTTTTCCACTATTTAATATAGTGTTTTTAAAGTATTAAGCAAATCAAAGTTTTAATAAATGTTTTCAAAGTTTTAAGTTATATTTTATAAAATGTTTTATGTAATTATAAAGTTAAGTTTGGATCAATGATTCAGTAAATGATTCATAATAAGTTTTAAGAAACGATTTGAAATAGTTTTAAAGGCAAGTGCTGAGCGAGATCTCAACCTAGATTGCGACTGAAGTCGCAACAGTTTTTAAGTACGTTTTAAAGAATGTTTAAAGAAAAAAATTTAATTCACTATTTTTCTTACCAAGTAAGTAAGATTAATGTTTAAGAACTATGTTTAATAAAGTTAAGTGACTACCCGAAAAAGCGAAACGTCACAAAAATAACAACCCTTTTCCTATATTTAGTGACAACTTTTTTTTAAAATTGTCATCGCTAAAAGGTTTCCATACAATTTTTTTATTTAAATTATGCATAAAGACTTCAAAATTTCTCATGATATATCAACAAGATTGTGCACACCAAGAGTTATATATATGAAATGGTATTGAAATGTCATCTAAATTAGGTAAAGTACACAAAAGTAAAAGTTGTTATGTTACAAACCAAAGACTCAAAATTAAAGGTTGATAAGGAAAAAATACTACAAACCAACGTTGACATAGAGTACATAAACAATCTAATCTCCTAAATCAACATCTTCTTCACCTTCATTTTCTTCATTAGGCGCTGCAAAACCCATGGGTGGCATTGGCGGCAGCGGAGGAGGAGGTGGAGGTATGTCAATATCAGGCATCATACGTTGTAAAGTAGAAACGATCTGCTCTTGATAGTTGGCCTGCTGTGTATTATGGAGGGTCGTTTTTTCCATCCATTGCTACACTTGAGGAATCGTCGGAGTTGGAGCCGCTGTCTGTGAAGCAGACTTTGGAAGCCTTCGGCCCACTCCTTTCTTGTGGTCTCGATGCAGTCCAAGCACACTTTTTACAATTTCTTCTTCAGTCATGGGTTCTATTTGAGATGTGCTTGAACTAGATCCATCTACCGGGGTCTGTTGAGTTTGTATTTCAACCATTTTCTCCTACAGAGTAAAATATAACAAAGTATATAAATGAGATCGATAAAACATGTTAATGAAACTAATGAGTAGAATAAATATAATTGTTGCGCTTACATATCTAGCCTTTGTTGCCTCGTTAACCTCTCCCCAGTCGAGTAATATGACAATCATGCCAATTATCAAGAATAGATTGTAGCTTTCCAGATTCAGGATTTCTCTGAGACCAAAAAAAAAAAAAAAAAAAAAGAAGAAAAAAAATATTGTTAAAGCAAGAAAATGCTTTTTTTTTTGTGTCATGTGGCCTTTAGATTTCAAGAGATACCAAATGTGCCAACCACACGCAAAACGATTTTATCTCAAGAGATCAACAAGACAAAAGGCTACCTTTGAAGCAAAAGGATATAAGCGGTGGAGATTTTAACGAGCAATATGATCTTACTTCTTGTATTGTTAATAGTGATGAGGTGGAAGTAAGATCTTGTGGGATGGTTGCCAAAACGGTCGAAGACACCAAAAAAAAAAGATTCATTCGTTGTAGTTTTTTTCTTCAAAATAGATACTAAATATTCTTCATTTTATCCTTGTATCAAAGGATAGTTATATGTGCCTTTGGGATACAGTGAGACGCATTTAGAGTACTTAAACAAAAAGGTCCGGGTATTCCACATGCATTATAGTATCAAATCCCCTGAAAAAGAAACCGTGACTTGGCTTTTAATGTGAGCCCCTCAATTAGTCATTACAATATCAAACGCAACAAAAAACAACATAATTAACAAAAAAACCAACATTATTTTGAGATGAGACTAGTGTTCTAAACATAGCAAATGAAAAAATAAAACAGCCATAGATTACTACTAGGACGTGTCTATTTTACACCGCGCTTATAAAATTTGTTTATTTTCGGCTCTTATGAAGAGATAAGGAAAAAGACTTTATTAATACTTGTTACCTTTTTGGATTGACGGTTTGCGCATGACTGGGTACCTTAGCGACTCCAATGAGGAGCCTTTGCACGGTTTGCTGCATTTGTTTGCGATCGCTTCTGTGAACCATATTAACTTGTAATTGTTAATAATTATAATTAAATTGAAATGACGAGAAATTTTACAGATGTTTACCTAAAAAGCCTCGCTACTGTAGCGATCAAAACATTTCTCCCAATCTACTTGTGTTGCAACAGATGATGGGTGACGTCTCCTCACATTTTCCAAATTCTGAATCCCAACCACAGCCTTAAAATGTTGGTACAAGTCATTCTTCCACTCCTTGTATCGCTCTCGCGCTGTACGACCTATGGATGCTCTGGCTGTGTCAGTCAACTTATAGTCCAACAATTTCAGCGTTTAAGTAGCAAACTTAAAATTTTAACAATTAGTTTAATTATTAAAAAAAAATTCTTCTAGATAGATATTGACGGATTTAAATTACATTTAAGGGTGTTTGCGGTTTCGTGGAACTAATGTATAACGAGTTAAGATTATAAAGTGACTGCTATCAACTGAATAACGAGGTAGGACTTTTACCCTCAATTTTTGTTAGCTATGATTTTAAAAGAGTTTTGGCCACAAAGTGGTTTTTGAAAATGTTTTTATGAAAGGAATTTATTTGATTATTTTCAAAAGATGTAAAATGATGAAATGATCATAATGTACAAAATAATAAATATAAATGAGAACACTTAGTAATATGAGACTCGAATAATGATATAAAGTTGGACGTGTCTTAAACACCGTTCGGAATGATATTAGAGCATGATGCCATATTAAGAGATCGGGTCGTGTAGAGAGCGACCTTGGGGGCAGATCTTGAAATCCAACTGGATCACTACGGTGGTGATATTTTATGGCTTTGCTCAGATATAAATGATAAAAAAATTGTAAATGGATGTGGACCGGTTTGGTAAGTATGATATCAAGGAAATTTACTTACTGCATTTTATAATCTTTCGTTTATGAAAGATTTACATATTAAAGTTTATTATTTTTAAAGCTTGAGTCCTATTGAGCCTTCCGCTCCTAGTTTTATTTGTTTTTTAAGCACCCCACCCCCACTAAGTGAAGTGCAGCATAGGGTTAATTGAGACTCTACCGAGCGGATGCGTGGAGCATAGGAGTCTTTAATTAGGTTATTTACTTATTTAATCAAGGCATGTAATATTTAATCGTTTCTTTTTTCATTGGACTGTGGTTGTAAGTATTTATTTCGATACTAAGTGTGTGTACAAATGTGGTCCTGATGTGGCCCAACTAGTTCTTAACTATTTTATTTATTTTGTTTAAAATTTTATCATGTTTTACTTATTATGCAATTAATTAATTAAAACTTGATTTAAATTAACTTAATTAATCCGTCATATCACTATCCAGATTAAGGATCGTGACAAAAATACACAAAAAATCACAAAATCCAAACAGAACTACTGAAACATAAGACACACCCACAGCTCTGATAGGAAACAAAATCCAAAACAAACAAACAAAAAAAAAAAAAAGAAAATTCAAAAGAAAAAGAAATCAGAAAATCTAACTATTACACATTGAAGATGAAAACATCGAAAAAGAAAAAAGATAAAATTACTCACATCTGTGCTTAAACTCATTAGTGCTCGATGACATCTTCGCTTTGGTGACGGAATAGGATTAGAGATGGAGCGTTGAAGTGTTAACGTGCAAGAGGAAACAAAGTAGTATCGCAATTAGCGGGACTAGATCACAACTTCTTAAATCAGGTACTCCATGGCCAAAAGGAATTGAGCTCCATAGTCATCGAAGTCGAGATCTAGCCTCAGCTTCAGCGGTCAAATCACGATACTAGCGAAGTTGAGATTGCAATGTAAAGACCAATAAAATCTTAGAATTAAATAATGTAATTTACATATTTAATCAAGGATTTTCCTTGAAAAATTATGTACGAAATGTGTGATTGAAGAATTTACAGAATTAACATATGAATGTTCCAAAAGTTCTATAATATATTCTATAGTTAAATTAATTAACTATTGAAATTTAATAAAGAGACTGATAGATTCTACCGTTATTAAGGTGGAAGAAATTTATTTGTAAAGGACCTGAGATATTTAATTATGAGAATTTTTGGGAGCAATACTTAACAGTATGTCGAGAAATACTCTAATGCGAATTAGATCCTTAATCGCCAATTTAGTAAAAAATGTAGCTACGCGAGTAGCCGTAATGACAAAAAATACTATGCAAACTCGGATAGCAACACTGTCAAAAACTATGTCATTATAGAGTTTACATATTGAAAAAGTCATGGTTGGATTTTTATTAACTCTAAAATAAATTTGTAGACTTATTGTAGTTAAAATCGGTACGCGATTAAAATTATATCGTTTTCGGTTTATTGTGGTTGGCATGTCATAGTATTTTAAAAATATATATATAGGAGAAGACCTATCAAATAATAAAATTTTCTATCAGCTAAGTTAGTCATTGCTGACAGTATTAAAATCGTCTACTTAAAGAGTAACTTGCAAGGATAAACCAAGGACAAGAAATCCCTTAAATTTAGCCTCCACCCATGATGATTCTCCTTTGCCATTATTGGAGCAAAACTTGTACTCCACTCAACCTCACCCATGGGGCCACCATTAGCAAGGGGTTAGCATATTTTAAAGTTGTGAAAGCCACTTCGAAGACTAATTAAGCATGAATTAAGCGGGTTAAGTAGATGAAGCTAATATGCATAAATATGTGACTAAGCCAATAGTCCTACTTTTTTTTTCAATCCTATCCCACTTCATTTCCTTTACCTGTGCAACACTAAGAAAAGTTTCTTACTTTTCTTCTTCATCAATGTGCATGCAAGTGCACTCCAAGAGAAAAAAAAAATTCCTTTACTTACTCCAAATTCCTCTCCACCGAGTGAACTTAGAATATCAAAGAAAGATTTTTTTTTTGGTTTTCTTCCATTTGTTTCCAAGCCTCTCCACTAAATATCAAATCCTCAAGAATTAAAAGTTCTACCCATTCTATTTTCTTTTCTTTTCTCCACCTCCACCGACTAACCAAGCATTTCTCTCACCATTTTCTCTACTATACCGTGTGTTCCAAGGCCTCCAAGAAAGGAAGTTTTGTGTTTCCAAACTTCCTCCTAAAGCCTAAATCCAAAACAAGCCAAATTCCAAACTATTTTCCACCACTTTCAAATCACAAAATTAAGAGTCAACAAAGAAGAAATAGAAGAGGAAGGAGGTAGTGTAAAGTATTGTCCAAGGTAATATCTACACCTTTTCTTTCTCTCCATCTTCCTTAGCAAAGGAAAGAAAATATGTTGCTTAGATAGCATTTATGTGATAACCAAAACAAGCTAGATTTTTTCATGAGTGACTTTTTTTTTAGTGTGATGCATGAAGAGGAAAAAGAGTGGTTGTTGAGGGTGAGCTCGGCGCCACCACTGAGGAGCTAAACTCTAGGTGGTCGGCTACCTAGCTCAGCAAAGGTACGTGGAGCTCATAACTGACCCCGATTACGCTTAATACATTGTCTGAGGTGCTTTTTAGGGCTCCTCTGGGCAGCACGTCTCCTGGGTGCGTCCTTGGACTCAATGTCAGCTTGGGTCGGACTATTATCATTTTGAAGTAGGCTGCTACTCGCTATCATTGGCCAACAAATGGCAAATAACTCACTGTCGAGTGTGAGCTCATTTATCGATGGAGGGACACGACACTTGTCGTTTGCCATCTGACATGCCATGATATGACACTCAGGTTATGAGCAAAACCCACCTAACACCCGGTCCAAGTGGTAACTTATAAATAGGATGCATTTATTGCATTCTAAAGGCAAGCAAGCTCCTTCCCAACTAACTTGTTCCCGACCTCTGCCGAGCACCCCCTGCCTTGAGCATCGGAGAGCCCTTGTCTTGTTTACTGACCAACTCGCCTCTGAGGCGTCCCTCTTGTTGCAGGTCGACTAGTCCAAGCAGAGGTGAACGGGGAAGAGCTGAGCACCATGCGCCGTCATACGTGGTGTTGGTACGATGCCAAAACACTGTAAGCATCAATATTTTGGCACTAGAAGGAGGGCCCCTTGCCCTTTTCAATTAAAATACTAAGCACAGTTAATCCTTGGTTCACAATGGTAACTCAAGGGAACACCCGGGATGACGTTGCCCTACAGGAGGGGTTAGGAGATCAACGAAATTGGCCTCAGAACACTGGCAGACCAAGGGGCTGCCCACAAGCTACGACATCCTAATCTGGTGGCCAAGGGAGTACAGCACAGGCCGAGCAAGCACCAGACCCGGTCGAGCAGGACCCAATCTGGGAGCTTACTAACACTATCCGGATACTCACCTATCAGCTTGCACAACAAGCACAACACCAGGCTATTCCCAGCCTCCTTCCTCCAGCCCCGGTTGACCAGGTTAAAGGTCGAGTAGGATGGGAGATCGGCCCCATTGACGAAGCAGACTCCGGATGCACCCGAAGCTCCACGCGTGTAGTCTCAGCCAACAACAGACTTGTCCAGGAAGGCCGAATCGGCTCGTAAGCGACGCGGCCGCCGTCACCCCATGGTTCTCGGGCCTCTGTTTTTAATAGGCTCGGGCGTTGGGGGATACCACGAGGCCAAGAACCTAAAGTTACGATCGGGGTGAGGGCAGAGCAACCTATAGGGTCAAACTACTCGAGGACACAAATAGCCTTCAACTCTGGGACCTACAGCACCAAATTGATGAAATACACAATAACCGGTTCGGCCTAGAGGACGTAGGAGCCATGGATCCTCCATTCCTGGGCATGATCATGCGAGCCCCAATGCCACCTAAGTTCAAAGTCCCACAAATCAAGGCTTATGATAGGACCATAGATGTCGACGAACATGTCGAGCTATTCCGAGGACATATGCTTCTCCATAATGCCAGCGACGCGGCTATGTGCAAAGCTTTTTCGCTGACTCTCATAGGTTTGGCTTAGCAATGGTTTAGATGGCTCGAGCTGGCATCCATCACATCTTTTCGGTAGCTCGTCGACGCCTTTTCAATGGCATTCTCGACCATGAAGACTAGAAGAAAAGAAATAATGTACTTGTACGTTGTCAAGCAAGGGGACAACAGTGTCCGAGATTACATAGATAGGTTTACCCGAGTAGCGCTTGAGGTCAAACACGTCAAAGACGAGACCCTTAAATACATTTTTGTAGGGGGCCTCCGAGACGAGAAGCTTACTTGGTCTCTAGCATTCGAGCAGCTGAACACTTTTTCACAAATGCTTGGCTATGCCTAGAGACACGCCGATGCTGCGAAATATATGAAGAGTCGTAGAGAAGAGGCTGGTATGAGCGGCACAATGAAGAACAAGAAGCAGAAGGCTCCTGAGTAGCCTAAGAAGCCGAGGAAGGAGAAGTTCAAAAAGCCTAAAACTCCAACTGAAAAATTCTAGAGCTACACGCCCTTAGTGGCTACAATTGACAAGGTATTTGCCCAGGTGAGCGTTAAAAATCTGTTGGTTCCCCCACCTAAGCTCAAGGGCAGCAGAAGTGAAGCACGATCAGGCAAAGTACTACGAGTTCCACAAGGACATGGGACACGCCACTCGAGAATGCATATAGTTGAAAGACCAGATCGAGAGGCTAGTCCGAGGAGGACATCTAAGGGAGTTCATCGAGCGGGTTATAACACCGGCCACTAATACCGATAGAAATAGGTCGCCAAACTGAGACGGTTAAGACCGCCGATGTAACGATAGTGGGAATGCCCCAGAACCCCTGAACATTGTTCACACGATCTTCGGCGGGCCTGTTACCAGGGACACCTTGAGTAGTCGGTGAACTTACATTCGAGAAGCTCGGTTGGTGGAGCACGGTGAGTTTATCAACATGTTCGAGCATGTAAACAAAATTTACCGCCAACAAGACACCCCCATTACATTCACGGAGGAAGAGCTGATAAGTTGATCCACCCGCATAACTACGCCCTCGTCTGTAAGCTGCATGTCGCCAATAACATTGTGCGACGAGTGCTCGTCGACAATGGTAGCTCGGTCAATATCTTGTTTAAATAGGCTTTTGACAAGAAGAAGATCGGCAATGTTACAGTCGTCCCGGTTTAGACTTCGCTATATGGCTTCACCAGTGAATGTGTCTGAGCAGTTGAGAAGGTTGCATTACCAGTGTCCTTTGGAGTGGGAGTTGCTCGGGTCACTCGCGTCGTCGACTTCCTCATCGTCGATAAACCCTCCCAGTACATTATCATCTTCGGCCGACCGACGCTCAATGCTCTGAAGGCCATAGTGTCCACATATCACCTAGCCATGAAATTCCTCACAAAAAATGGGGTTGGAGTCATTCGGTCATCCCAAAAAAGATTACCAAGCTTGCTATGAGAATGCCATCCGCGCAACAAGCATGCAACTAAATGTCTCACTATCTGCATGGCCGACGAGGTAGAGCTCCTGATAGATCCACAATCTCGAATGGTGGCCGACCTTGACCTCTGACTTCCTGAGGAAGAGGTAAGAGCAACACCTGTCGAGGACTTGTTGCCGTTCAACTTAGACTTGGAACATCCAAAACGCATGGTCCAACTTGGGTCACAGCTACTAGCTAAGATTCGGGCTGACCTAGAGAAGCTGCTTTTCGAGTACCATGATGTATTCGCGTGGTCACACGAGGATATGCTTGGCATAGACCCAGCGTTATCTATCATCTCCTCAATGTGTAGCCCAATCACAAGTCGGTAATACAGAAGAGAAAAGCCTTCAATCTGGAGAGATACGTTGCGATAAACGAGGAAGTTTAGAAACTCCTTAAGGCTGGATTTATCCGAGAAGTCAAGTTTCCGGAGTGGTTAGCGAATGTCGTGCTCGTCAAAAAGGCCAGTGGGAAATGGCGGGTCTATGTAGATTATAGGGACCTAAACAAGACGTGCCTAAAAAATTGCTTCCCATTGCCCCGAATAGATCAGCTTGTGGACGCAACAGCCGAGCACGAGCTGCTAAGCTTCATGGATGTGTACTCTGGGTATAATCAGATCTTGATGGCCGAGGAAGACCAGATAAAAATAGCTTTTGTCACCGACTAGGGGCTTTATTGTTATGTAGTAATGCCCTTTAGACTAAAAAATGCCTGGGCAACTTACCAGGGGCTCGTCAATAAGATGTTTGCCAGGCTAATCAGTAAAGCAATGGAGGTATACGTGGACGACATGCTTGTCAAATCTATCTGAGCAGGGGATCACATGATGGACCTCTGGGCAAGCTTCGATATACTCTGGGAATATGGGATGAAACTCAACTCAACGAAGTGCACGTTTGGAGTGAGCTGGGCAAGTTCCTTAGATTCCTGGTTAACCGACAAGGTATTGAGGTCAACCTCGCAAAGGCACAGGCAGTTATCGACATGCATTCACCTTGGACCGTGAAAGAAATGTAGAAGCTAACTGGCATGGTAGCGGCTCTGTCTAGATTTGTCTCTTGAGCTACCGACAAGTGCCATCCTTTTTTCAAGGCACTCAAGGGGAGGTTTGAGTGGAGCAGGGAATGTGAGGAAGCATTCTAGAACCTAAAAAGGTACCTGACCATGCCCCCGCTCATATCCAAATCTTTGCTAAGGGAAACATAACTGCCTACCTAGCAGTTTTCGAGAGGGCCGTAAGTTCAATTCTGGTCCGAGAAGAAGACAGAGCCCAACTTTCAGTCTACTACACCAGCCATGCATTACAAGGTGCCAAGGAGAGGTACCCCCCACTCAAAAAGTTGGCCTTTGCCCTAGTCACATCTACTCGAAAGTTGCGTCTTTATTACCAAGGCCATATGATAAATGCACCGACCAAGTTTTCGCTTCGACCAAGTTTTGCAGGTCGAATGGCCAAGTGGTCAGTTAAGCTGGGCCAATATGATGTTCGTTTTGTCCCGAGAACTGCAATCAAAGCTTAGGCACTGGTCGACTTCGAATTTACAGATGCCGAGCAAGGCATGCCTCTGGTCGAGAAATCGCCCGAAGTTAAAAATGACGTTCCTACCTATAGCGATCCCCAGCTTACGCTGGAGCAAGAATGGAAACTCTTCGTGGATGGATCATCTTGCGTAGATGGGTCAGGAGCCGGATTGTTGCTGATTAGCCCTAATGGGCACAAAATACCATACATGCTTAGGTTCGACTTCAAGGCTTTGAATAATGAAGCGGAGTACGAAGCGCTCCTGGCCAGACTTCAGATTGCAAGAGAGCTCGGTGTAGATCGCATAACTATCCATAGTGATTCGATGTTGGTCGTCTAGCAAGTGGCTGGAGTTTTCCAAGCTCGGACTGAATCAATGGCCTCATACTTAAAAGAAGTTAAGTTGCTGCTTGGCCAATTTAGATCATACGATTTCTAGCAAATCCCCAAGTCTGAGAACTCCAGGGCTGATGCCTTTGCTCAACTAGCATCGGGCTTAGGTGGTGATGACCTAAGTTCAATCCCTATTGAGAGGCTACCCGAGCCAAGTATAGCTGGAGCAGTATCAAGTATAGCCAAGCAGAACACAGCCGTGTGGATGGAACGGATCATCCGATACCTGACCACAGCCAAATTGCCCGACAATAAAAAAGAAGCACGTTGGATCAGCAACAGCTTGGCTCGGTATTCAATGATCAATGGAAAATTGTATTGACGTGGCTATATGACCCCATGCCTCAGGTATGTAGGGCCGGACGAGGCTCAATACTTGATGAAGGAGATCCACAAAGGCATATGTAGAAACCATTCCAGGGGGCAATCTTTGGCCCAAAAATGCCTCCGATAGGGCTACTATTTGCCGACCATGCAGCAAGATTGCAAGGAATATGCACAAAAATGCGTCAAGTGCTAGCAGTTTGTGAGGTTACCCACACACCATGCTGAACCCTTCACCTCGATAACTTCGGCGTGGCCTTTTGCAAAGTGGGCCATTGACCTGATCGGACCTCTTCTGCCGACCTGGTCTCAATTCATATATTGCATCATGGCCATAGATTACTTGACCAAATGGGTTGAGGTAGAGCTATGCAATAACATAACTGAGGCAAAATGTACCAGCTTCATGTGGAAGAACATTATTTATCGGTTTGAGATTCCGTACACCATCGTAACCGACAACACCAAATAGTTTGAAGCAGCTAGTTTGCTCTGCCTCTGTGAGCAGCTTGGTATCAGGAAAGTTTTTTCTTCCCTGAGCTATCCCTAGAGCAATGGGCAGGTCGAGGCAGTAAATAAGACAATTAAGGATAACCTGAAGAAGAAGCTCGAGGGCCTTAAAGGAGCATGGATTGACGAGGTCTCGAAAGTTTTTTCTGGGCCTATCGAACAACTGCTCAAACTGCTACAGGAGAAACACCATTCTCGCTTGTGTACGGTGTAGAAGCCGTAATTCTTGCCGAGGTTGGACTACCGAGCTACCGAATTGAGCAGTTTGATGAAGTCTGAAATACCAAAGCCTTGATGTCCGAGCTTGACCTGCTCGAGGAGAGAAGAAACTAGGCTATCATTCATAATGCAGCCTAGAATCAAGTCATTGCTTGGTATTATAACAAGCGAGTTCGACTGAGAAGTTTTAAAGTTGAAGACTTTGTGCTAAAGAAAGTCACGGTCCCTCAACCCAGGGTGGGAGCCTTCGGACCAAAATAGGATGGACCTTACAGGGTCGTAGGAATTGTGCGGCCAGGAACATATAGGCTGTCTGACACCGACGGCAATTTGCTTGGTCACCCTTGGAATGCCGAGCTATTGAAAAGATTCTTTTGTTAAACTTAGCCATAAACACTTTTTGACCTTTGGCTATGTTCTTTTGTAACTA
The DNA here is from genome assembly GCA_946598075.1 of Artocarpus hirsutus. NCBI lineage: Eukaryota > Viridiplantae > Streptophyta > Magnoliopsida > Rosales > Moraceae > Artocarpus > Artocarpus hirsutus. The sequence continues at coordinate 3,797 of CAMOHE010050402.1, read as the reverse complement.
GACCTATTGAATAGGACTGGAATGTAAATGCCATACATTAATGAAATGTAAATTCCTACACTGTTCCATTGAGCAATATATGTTTAAGGAATATCAAATCCCGAACAGGGTTACTTTGACTTTAGCTCAGTTGACCAGACACAATACTTGAAGACGGATCATGTAACGCCCGCCTAATTTCATGTAACGGATTATGTTATGATAAATAACGACGTTAAATGTTATATTATGATAAGTGCTATGATATATGATAGATGATGCTAACCATTTTATTTTAAGTGTTATGACAGGTGACGCTCGAAAATTGATGTGCTCAAATGTTCATGTCATTAATGATTATATGTTTAATCATATTTTATTGATAATTTAATGTTATGAATGATTTTTTTTGTATTTAAGGGCAGATTGGCAGGCCGGACCATTCAGTTCGATAGGCCAAAATGATTTCCTCAGAACGGCAAGCCGATGGTATATCATCGATAGGCCGGACTTTAGAGAACGGCAGGCTGAAGATAGAGATCGACAGGCCAATGACAGTTGACAAGCAGTTAGCAGAAATTTCATAAAAATTGTGATAAGGTTGAATTTGTGATAAGAATGATTTATTTTGAATAATTAACATAATTATGGGATGAATTGTTAATTTTGGTAAAGAAACATTTGACTTTTTGAATTATTTGAATTAAT